>JANCIO010000426.1:0-23219 GCA_027604855.1 Psilocybe subaeruginosa | reverse complement strand
TGCCATCAAACATCGGCATAGCTAGCCGCTATGTGTTTGGCAAAACCTTCTGAAGCTTGACAGTCCGGGTTTCCATACGTGAGAGGCTTTCTCACACGTGTTGTTGTTGAAGATACAAATATCATGACAAGGGGGACCGGCGGTGCGCTTCCACCGTTATCACTGCGTTGTGTATTAAAGACCTACAGAGTAGTGACATCCCCAACTACAAGGTAGATCGTAATTAATTCGCCAGCGACCATTCGTCAGTCAAACGATATCAAGGCCACTTCATCGAGCTATGTTTTTGCTGAAAGATTCGTAGTACCACTGGCACTGTCACATCCGATGGGTGCCGGATGTAGAATCGACCGTCCAAGCTTAGCACCGACGGTCTTTGGTACTTCTTATACTATCTATGGATGAGCTGATGTGTAAATTAGCGCCCGTGCGATTGTTCTCAGAGTTACTAAGGCGTTCAACCCTGAACAGCCGTGATACATCGACGAATCCCGCTTCACCGACGTGAACCGGGAATGTAAGAATAAAACTACCGACAGTCATAACATCCGTATAGCGAATACAGCGCTTCCGATTTACGAAGGAAGCAGGCAACTGTAATAGAGAAGAGCGGATCGCACGTCTCATGAAGCTTCGCACCAAACTGGCAATGACGTTACATTCACATAAAGAACCGAAAGCGCATACGTGACACATCCTTGTGTTCAATTCATGATTAGAGTCTGGTGTCCAAAAGCCGAGGTGTCAACGCGTTATAGATGATTAATAAGCGACAACAAGAAGGCACCTGTGTAGTGAAAACAGACTACCAACGGGACGCACCTGCAAGATACTTTTGAATGAATAGAAAATTGAATCGACGGATACCTGGTGGTTGATGAAAAATACGAATAACGAGATATCAAATAGAATTTGAACTCACAGATAAAATATGGGAGGCCAAGTTTCTGGTTATAGTGTAGATTGGGAATCGAATGAGGGGCGAAAGAGGATGTGGATACGGATTTGGAGACGTCAATACGTTCACAGCTATCGCAAAAAAAAATACATACTGTAGACCGGGCAATATTATGGATTAGACAGGGCGCACCAGATTATGAGTGATGAGCCTCCCTACTGCTCCCCGAAACGAATTGTCAGAACGGAACCTTTCTTAGACAATAAAGTTTCTTTGTCAACGAGATAGTATCTCTATTGTAAGAATGTAAGGTAGAAAGTGAGAGCCGCGTAAACGAGCATATAGCCAATGAGACTCAGACCTACAGTATCACTCCAAGCTAAAAAAAAAAGACGCAAACATTCTTCAGCCATGCCGCCCCCACACTTTTTGACATTGTGGAAAGACGTGGAGTGATATAGATATAACGTACCTTGTTAATAACAGCCTGACGCTCCTCTATACACCACAGCAGCCACTCCCCTACAGAAGAATGCTAGAATGCTCGGCTGAAATAGCCAACAGAGTATTAGCTCTTTTTTTATCTAATTTGGTGACCTTGGATATATGATTTTGTTTCGCTGCCCTTTTTTCGTTCTTGCGACACTCTCTGACACATATTGGGGCCTATGGGAAACTCTTGTCGTATTCCCTCGCCGTAGTAAGGAAAATATACGGCTACAGATGTCTGCGATGACCTGCATATACTGCATAAAGCCTGCATGCACTTCCCTATGGACCTGAGTCAGCGAACTACATTCCGTTGGTGGCGTCTCCAGGCAGGCAGGTAAGTACGCGAGCCGTCATTGTGGTTTGTGGGATTGTTTCACGTTTCCCAGGGAGTCAATGATCATGCTCAGAGCCTGACTTAGAGGACAGGTATAAACGGTATGGAGGTAGTAGTCAGATTGCGCTGTATATTTTGTCAGGAACGGCGGATACGATAATCTCTCGAACCTTTTCTGCAGCTGTGATTCGGCCCTGGACAACCGGAAGTGTTTGGGCACCCGGCGCTGCCGACTTAGGTTTTAGAGGGTTAAGAGGTCGCAGAGAAGCGAAAATAAGACTGCTGGACGCATTGTCAAGGTAATCTTCGAGGTAAGTACAGAGAATGAAGGGCACGGGAAGTTGGAACGACGTAAAAGAGAAAGCGGGATTTGATGGCGATATGTTCAAGTTCCGCATTTCGCCGTAGTCCTATCTTATCTGTCTACTATCCGTCGCGTCGAACTTAGGCCAAACTCTTCCAGTTTCCCTTGAGTTCGTCAGCAATTCGTCAGCAATTCGTCAATCTCGCCGCAATAGAAGTTGTGAGCTCGTTCGATAAATTATGTGCGCCCGTATACTCACAACACCCATGCAATCTCAGTCGAATAGTCCTTGCCCGTCTTTTGGATTGACATCCAACAGACGAAGATCTTCGAACGAGCCGTGATTTTCACAAAGACGGTTTCACAAACAGTCAAACATACATTGTACAGTGGTTACTACAAATTTAATACAGAGAGTAATATTGTCCATCATTACGACTCGTAAACGACATTTTGTTTGGGAGGCAACGAACTCGATGGCAAAGCGGAAAGAAAAGGAAAAGAGGACATGACACGAAAAAAAGAAAGAAAGCTACATTGGGTTATATCCGTAACAGGTGATATCACATTAAGATCTCGAATCGAATACGAAGGACTGAATACTAATGAGCAAAGAGATCTGGATCTAAGTAAGAGCTTGTGGATTTCGAAAAGAGAAGACGCGTCCCACTGGTATTTTGCAGATATGCGTTTGAAAGAACAAGAGGTGAGAAAGGTAAGCAATGGAAAAGTGGTGGAGATGAATGATTAAGCAGGGGCTAGTTAGTAGAAGGTTTTCGATATGGGGAAAGGGGCAGTAAGGGGTACAAAACAGGGTTCGTGCCACGATTGAACGAAGGAGACGGGGGGAATTATGACAGATTGTAGATATATGGGTAAGGTGTTGCAAGAGTACTCGGAAAGATAGAAAGGGCGATCAGAAAAGCATTAGCATTGGCCCTTGAGACATGAGTTGAATCGAATCAGTAAGAAAGAAAATCCAGAAAATCTAAATGAAAAATGTCAGGCTCAACAAATCAAACCACACAAAACGTGAATACTCACCATTTAGCGAGGGGGTATCTTAATTCGTTCCTCCGGCTTGCGCAGCAGGCGCATATCCCGCCGCCCCTCCGGCATCACCAGCATAAGGCCGTCCCGAGATCTTCTGCTCAGGCAGCCCCGAATTCCGGTTCGAATCCGGCAGCGGCAAATGCAACGGCGAGCTCGCACCAGGCGCGCTCATTCTCCTCCGCCTCCGCTCCGACAAGCTCGCCACAACACGATCCGGATGGCTCATCGCCAACAACGCGTTCTTCGCAGCCATCGCGTTCGGCTCAGCACCAGTTGGCGCGCCCCACCCGACCAGTTGACGATCCTTCGCTCCCTCCTGGTTTCCCTCACCTGCAAAGCCCAAGAACGCCCGCTTCGAGTTGGCAGGGCCGAGCGTTTGCGATGGGAGACGCTTGAAGGAGGGCCTCAGCGAGTCCTGGTCGTTCGAACTTCCTCCATCGGAATCGTCGACGGCCAACGAAGATCCACGAGATTGGCCACCGATTGAGGGACTCGAGCTTTCCTCTTTCTTCATTGCAAACGTGACCCGACCGGCGGGAGCTGACGGCGGAGCTGGATGCTGGGTTGTAGATCCGGCGGTGTTGGTCGACGACCCTCCGAAAGCGTTGGCCAGAGACGAGATCGAACTGGTTGACGGGTCCACGGCACTTCTCGGTCTTGCTCCATACTACAAAATGAATACGTCAACTTCTACACCGGAAACCAAAAGCAAGAAAGACCATACATTACTCGCAACGTTTCCTCGCCCCCGGATAGGCTTCCTGATTTGCAGATTCAAATTAGTCGGGGCCTTCCTTGCCAAAACCGCGGCCTCATACGACCGCAAATCTTCATGATTCCCGTGCAGCGTAGTACGAATGGACGACATCGGGCCCATCTTGCCATCCCTGTCCCTCTCCTCACCAGCATCGACATTGCCGGCAGGCTGCCCGTCCGAGTAAAAATGATCACGCTCCATAACCGGCGTCTTCGCACTAGGCAATGACGCAACTCTCGGTCTCCTATACGGCACCACACCCTTGTTCGATGCCGTCGTCGTCGATGACGCATTCGATCCCTGCGAATCTCCCAGTCCCAGCCCACTGGCAGCCGGCCCCGGCCCACTCAGCGGCGTGCGCATGTACTGCTTCCAGAACTCGCGCAGCTCCCTCGTGTCCGTCTCCCGCGAGGGCGTCGGGAGCGGCGGAAGCTTCGCGTCCAACGCCGAAGCGGGCAACTGCAGCAGCCCGCCCGCCGACGACTCCTGCTTCATAGGCATCGGCGTGTCCATGTCCTGGCCCAGCAAGTCCCCGCTCCCATGGCGCGCCTGCTGGTTGTGCGCGTGCTCCGGGTCCGAGAAGAACGGCTGGCCGTCGACGGCGAGCCCCGCGATGACATTGGGGTCGTCGAGCGACATGAGGCCGAACGCGGACGAGAATTCTAGACGACGGACGGGCGCAAGTATTCAGCCGGTGCGAATGGCGTCCGATAACATGCGAAAGTACCTTGTCGCTCGTCATGCGGCGCGTATCCTCCTGACGATCCGCCTCCGCCGTAGCTGCCTCCTCGCGAATGGTGCTGCTGCGATGAGGACGAGGAGGACGTCGAGGCTGCACCCGATCTATCTGAGATCAATCCGAGATTGTAACCAGCCTAGAGAAAATGAAAACATCAGTAAATGTGGAAATGTGCGTAGATTCGTGATAACGAAAGAAAGACGAAGCGAGAGGAGGATATCGAAAGATTAGAAAACCATAAATCGAAAAGCAATAGCATCCGTCTCTTCGAATGAAAGAAACGGATGCAGATTCCCCACAAGCATCAAATTCTCACTCCACGCGAAATATTAAAAAAAAACTATGACAAGAAATAAAGGAATGAATGAAAGCCAGAAATCAATCAACAACCAGCCCTATAAAGCACGTAGAGATGGCTGCGCTGATCGTTGCTCCGTTCCAACAACAAAATGAAAATGAAAGCAAACAGAAGAACATCACATCACCAAAACAAAAAAAAAACAAGATGGAAAGATTGCATGGAGAGCAACACCCGGTTAAAATGGAATCGAAGCCAAAGTTTTTGAATAGCAAAGAACAGAAAGGATTGGACCCTTCATTCTAAACCCCCCATCACGAGCACGAGCACGAGCACGCGCACAAGCACAAGCACAAGCATGAACACGCCACCCCCAACATGCCATGCGTATATACGCATAATTAGAACAGGGATACTCATCACGCCGGCCAGCCAAACCAACCCCAGTCCCAGAATAGCCCCCCGTCCGTGGCTCCACACCGCAGTGCCAGTGGTAACCACTTGCTCCGCCGCTCCGCACATATGCCAAGGTCAAAAACAGCACGGCATGCGCCCTTCCCAGCCTCTTCCGCCAATATCGAAGAGAATATCCGAAAGTCGGAAAGAGCTCTCGAGAACCGAAAAAAACCTCTCCTGAGTTCGCGGAGGAATGATCCCAACCAACACAACTGCCTGAATCCCCTTCGCTACAGCTCCACACCACCAACAGAGAAGCACACAAAAAAAGAGAAACGCAAGAAGAAACGAATGATGAACCCGGCCACCAAAAAAAAAAACACCCCATGACGCAGTCCGAAACATAACATTGCGTTGCAAATCCAAACATAGGTCCACCACATCGCATAGTCGAGAAGAGGGGGAAAGACCGAGTTTTGTTTGTTATGATCCAAAATCATTTCCACAACGACCCATCCACCAACCTCCGCGAGAACCGGAAATCCCAGACCGCAGAACGCAAAACCCCCCATCCCAAACAAAAACCCGGCGCAATATCACCCCGTCGTTTCGTTTCATAAAACGAAAAAGGAAAGGAGTGGTGGGATGGCGTATATCTTTTTCCAAGGTGGAGATACACGCCCGTAATCAGTCCAACCGCACATCCGCGACATCCCGCCTTAGCCCAAGAAGACACAGTAAACCAGCACAGAGAGAATATAAATAGAGTTTGACACGAAGTCTTTGAACGTTCCTAAACAGGAAGGAAGTAGACAAAAGAGAGAGAAGAAATGAAAAGGTCGCAGACGAATAACAAAATCAAAAGAAACAAAACGCTACCAAAACCGAAATGCAAGAATTTTTTTTTTTTTTTTCAAAAAACACTCACATCATACATCGCCTGCTGGTGTTGCTGTTGCTGTTCAAGCCTCCGGTGCTGCTGCTGCTGCTGCTGCTGCTGCTGATGTTGCTGCTGATGCCCGCCCGCGCCCATCATGCCCATCCCCAACGGCAAATGCACGCTCGAGCTCGTCGCACTGCTCGGTATCGAGTGCGAGCCGTCGCCATCGCTCCCTCCGCTATACTCGTACTCGTACTCATTCCCCGCTCCCCCGCCGAAGTCGCTCCCGACGAGATCAACCGATCCCCGGCGGTCCGACGAAGTGGGCCCACCGCGATCGCTGCTGCTGCTTCTCCCGCTGGTGTCGGTTCTGGTGCTGCCGCTGACGCTGCCGTTGATGTTGCCGCTGCCGGCCCCGGCCCCGGGGTAGGGAAGGGACATGGACATGTAATGCGGCGGCGGTGGTTGCTGCTGCTGGAGTAGATGTTTGTCTAGACGGAAGGAGATAAAAATAGGAGACACGGAGAGTAGAGGAGAAAGTGTGTGCATGAAAGCGGAGACGACGTGGCCGGACACACAGCAGACGACGGAGAGAGGCAGAGAGAGCAATAAGGTTTTCATGTTCGCGAGAAGGTGGTTGATTCAATAGCGCGATGAACATGAAACGAGAGCGAATGTAAAGAGAGCATAAAGTGCATCATAACAAGAGTAAGAAACATATTCGACCGGCGGGATGGATAGTGGGCATAACCAAAACGCGGAGCATGGAACGAAAGGGACGCAGACGTGGGAGTTGGAGTGGTATGGGAGGAGGAGAGCAGAGCACAAAAAAAGAAAGAAAAGAGTTTAGCGCTACGTATACCTAACACTAGGAAAATTAAAATGATTACCGTGCATCGCAGAACCGCCAGAGGATGCAGGGAAATCCGCGTGACGCCCATGGTCCTGCTGATGTGGTTGTTGTTGTGGATGGTGTTGTTGGTGATGGTGGTACGCATCGCCCGAGTCAGGATGTGGCGGCTGAGGCTGGTTATCCCATCCCAGCCATCCCGCCGCCCCAGTCGCAGCGGACGACCCGCCTCGAGGATCATACAACGGCGTCAGTCCGGTGCCCAGGCCCGATCTGCCTGGCCCAAACAACTCCGCTTGGGCCTGCGCACGGTACTTGGAAGCATAGTCCACTGGGTCGGTCCCGAGGGACGGCTCTGTGGGGTACAGCGCCGGAAACGCAAACGAGTTGGAGTTGTACAGCGTCTCCGCCATGGTGTGTACGCCCGACGCCGAGCTGGTAGGCGGTGGGCCGAGGATAAAATCGTCTTCGGGCTGCTGTGGGAACATCGGCAGGCGTGATGTAGACGCGGAAGGGAGAGGCACCAAACCGGCGGATCCTGCTGGTGCGTTGGGACGAAGGTTATGTCCTGGCCCAGCAGGCGCCGTCTGGCGGTGGAATTTCACGAAAGTACAGCGGCATTTCCGCTGAACGCATTTTGCTATATTAAAAAAGGACAGTATGAATGAAAGAAATCAGTTTGATTCTATGTGTGATAGGAATCGGCGCCGCTGGGAAACTCACAACATGGATTGCAACCATCGCAAGGAAGACTGGACTGCACACACTGATCACACGCCTGCTTGGATGTCGTTGCTCGTGAGGCAGAAGCTGAGCCCTTTCTTCTAGTCCCGCCGCTAAGGGGTAGGGGTTTTTCGTTTGCGTGGCACTTGTTTACATGTCTCGAAAGAAGATCACTGTGGCATAATAATTAAATGACACGTTTCTCGGAACAGAGGGGCCCCACACCAAGCAGAGACAGAGAGAACATACCTCCGCGCAAACTGATCTCCACAATACTGACATTTATAAGGCCTATCACCAGTATCTGAAAAGCAAAGGGTGTTAGATTAGGAGCGATGGAGAGAGCGGATCGGCATGGGTGGAGTTGTGGTTTCTGGTGCTAGTCGGGCTCCAATCAAGTGGGACTTACGCGATCGCATATGGCGGGCAACATGCTGAGGACGGGTAAAGGTAGCCTGACACACGGGACACTTGTGGTCTCCGCCCATATTATAGTAGAAGATATGTGGTCGATGGAGAGGTGGAGGAGCAGAAAGAGGCCCAGACTAGTTCTTTGTAGTTATTTAATCCAACCACTGTCCCAATCCCATTTCCTCAAAAATCCCCCCAAAAACCAACGACGTCACTCTCTCACGCCCCCTTGACGACAGGCCAATGACTATTTTCCCTTTCTCGCATCAAAAAAAGAAGTGTCCCGCTTCAATGGAATGTTCGCCTTTATTTCCCTGTCTTGTTCCCAGATGCATATCGAGCGTTCCTAGAGCACACACCGCGACCCTCGCATCCTCAACAATCCAGAGCATTCATCCTGTTCTGCCTCACCGAAGAGTATGACGCACATTATTTAGTCTTGCTTGCACGCAGATCGGGTGCGGAGATCAATGTCACATATGTGTCCCGAATAAGATCGGATCGTGACGTCACCCACATGGGCGCTCACTCGCAATTAAAAACGGGGTGCGCATCCACCAGAAAAGGGGTGTCTCCCTTCCCCGCCCCCGGGCTCCGGAGCGGCAGCGGGTGGAGTCCTGCACCTCCTACGACCACAACGATGCCTACGGACACGGCTTTCTGCCCCCACAGACAATGGAAACTCGATATCGAAACGCAATGCACTAGAATCCGCAGCACTGGCCTAAAAAATTTCATGTAGCTCAAAGGGCCCAAGAGCGCATTCTAAAATGGATTATGCCCCCGGAGGTTTTGTGCATAGGCTTGGAACGATTTCTTGCCTAACAAATATACTCATATCTCCCATAAAAGGAAGAAACAACACAATAGGCCATTCAATGTCGCAATGTCAAGAAGCACAGAAGAACTCTATTTTTCCTCGCCCTGCGTGAATCTTGACGACACGTTTGGGTGAGCTTTTCCCCACGATATGTTATTTGTTCGAGCATGGCACACATACCCAACGTTCCGACTAGGCCGTATGTATTCATTCTCGCCCGCTTTCCCACCTATAATTTGATCCTTACCGACTCACCAGTCAATTTATAGTTACCAATATCCTTATAAGTACATCAAGGTTTCGGATAAAACGCACGGCGATAAGATTTCATCATTTACACCATCACAATTAACAATTATATTTAACATCGAAAACCTAAAAAGCGTTAGTCCCGGACTCACTACAAAGCCCATCGCTTTTGATAGAAGAAAGGTCGCAACGCGCTAGCGTATTGATATGTTTGATACGTATGTATGTCTGGGAGTTCTGTCTGTCCACGCCCGGTCTCTTGTTTTTCCACTTTCAATTGGTTTCAAATAGCCTTTGGGAGATCTGTGCGACTCGCGCATCCCTGCATTCATTAGATTACTGCCCTCCTCCATGGATAAAGTACTACCCGTTCCCGTTCCCGTTACCGAGCCCTTCTCTTCTCACCGCGTCTCTAACCATCGGCACCGTAACCGTTAACGCAAAGCAGCATCCAGTCAGCAAAAGTCGAGCATCACCACGTTCCAAGAACACTAAATCCATATGGCACGAATTCTAAGCCACTGAGGCGACAATAAACAGGAGCAATAACGAGCACTTTGCAACGCAACGAGACAGCTCGACAGGCCTTCTCCGCCACCCTTCAATCTCCCTTTATCCTAGCACCTAGTTACAACGTACAGCTCCTGAAACGCTAATAGCAATAAACCCGCCGCCAAGAGGCCCAGACTCCCAAACTCAATTGACGATTTCGTTCGGTCGGTGGTCGACCGCTCAAAAAACATACACGCTCAATGTGACAAGGATCAGGAGGTCTCGCACCCACAGTCTTTAATTTTATTACGGTGATCACTGGAAATAGTACTACTTACGGGTCGACAGATCCTGGTAAGTAAGTAAGAGCATCAGGTAAAACACGGAAGAGCCTGACACGATTATTATTGTGCTCAAAGCCTGAGGCCTGGACCTCCGCACCCAACTAGAACGTCGAAAGTCCCACATAATCGGAAAATCGAGCAAGAACCCACCAGTAAAGCGAACTTAACGAAGCGACAGAAACGGACGTGTGAAGGTGAGTCCAGCACGCAGACGATTGATTACTAAACAAAACAAAACATATGATAGCCAGGAGAATACAAATCGGTTAATAACCCTCGCTTTCAGGGATTAGAGCTACTGCAGATCATAGGGTAACAGGAACGAGCCTAGCGACACGAAACGTTCACTCTATCACCACGTTTTATCGAGCCAGATCCTAACGGTTCTAAATTCCAATCTTCCCTGTCGAGAGGCCCTCGGATCATCAACGAACGAACGTATGTGGTAAGCACATCGATCGTAGCCCAGTGCATGAGCTACCGGCTTACAATCGTTCTTTCATAGCAGCTGTGTATTCTCGAGCAGCAAACGCGAAAACTCTAATCTAATCGAAGAACAGGTGACTCCGCGGGCCGCACTGAGACAGTACTCAGCGCTCCTCGCTCGTCCTTTCACACCAGTGGGAAATTGGCGACCGTTAGCAGGCGACTACGGCCCATAGCACATAGTCATGTCGACCACCTAATTGGCATTCAAGTTGACAAGCAGTCACCAGTAGCTCCATCCATTGGCCAGGACAAAGCCCTCAAGGCTGAAGCCTCAAGCCAAGATCATGCACTTCAATTGCAAGAAATATCCATCGACGAATATAGTGAAATTCACATACGAGCACCCGTTAAAATTTCCCATTCTCGGAAAGATTCCACCACCCAACACCCAACGCCCAGGGCAAACAACAACAGCAACAGCATGGCCGTCGACATAGAAGAACTCAAGAACAAGTACCCAAGAACCTAATGCTGCCTCGGCGATAACCACTCTAAGAGATTACTCATTTCAGCTAGTCAGACTACCGATCGGCTTGGTTAATTCTTGACACTGACACCGAGTGACAGCAGAAGCGCGCACAGAAGCTAAGGACCGTGAACGCAGAAGACGAAGAAGCGGGCCCAGGAGCGCAACCGAGTCGCCCAAAAGCCTAGACCACCCTGATAGCTGGCCAACCTGGAATAAACATGTTCGCAATTAGCTAGATTCGCTAGTCGAAAGAAGGCCAGCGAGTGCTGCAAACCGAAATATCAATACTAGAAATATAAACTTCTCGTTGAAAGTCCAGACCTGCTCAACATAATTCGAGAAAATCTAGACTTCAAGGAAGAGTTTCATCCTCGGGTTTCTTCAAGGAGATATATTTCAGTCGTACAGTTCATTGCATACCAAGAGAGCCCGCGATGAAAACCAACTAGTGTATATAAGTAGTCCTTGTCTTCAATAGTCGAAATTACTGTCCAAACTGTTTGCGGAAAATAAAGGCGCCTGTCGGCACGCGGGCCATTCTACCTGTGCATTCTCCACCCGCATTCGTTTCAAAAACGCAACCCATCGAATCGGTCGGACAAGCTTTGGAATTAGACATACACGCGTTCAATTAAGCACAGTATTTTAACCTCGATCTAGACCTTAGAAGCGACGTATATATTGTAGATTCAACAATCGACAGACTCTAGAGCTCGATGTATGAATAAAACCACTGCCTGCGCAGATACCAGGCTGTCGAAGATCTCACCTGGGAAGGCAGGTTCAAAGAGAGAACTAGGACGCGAATAATCGCCTCTACAGCTTCATTGTCGCCTAGTATTAGTTTATATACTGTAACAGTCAATGTCTGTCTCCTGTAATTTCCTATCTCCGATTGTACTACAAAGTGTCCTTCAAATTGGCCTTCTTCCATCATTCGCGGGTCAAAGGAGGATCTTATCGACTATAAGCGTTATAAATTTAACACACCGGGTGCAGATCAAGAGCACTAGAGATAATCAATCACCGTTCAAAGTCAGAGAGATAAGTTCCAATCGGAGGGCGAAGAACCGGACAAAGCACAAACGCACATTAATCAATCGAAACCATTAAACACCTCTCGACACATATACATCTCCCGTTCAGCAGTCTCTCAAAGTCTCTCAATTGCCGAATTTGAAAAAATCAGCACACATTTAGCATACCAAAAGGAGACATTTTAATATGTGACAAAACTTAAAAGTCTCCACGAAGAACATATTCACATTCGACAAACGGGGAGAGAAGCCGCAATGAATTAGAAGCACCCGTGTTCTAACATTTTTTGAAAAGTCGACTTAGCGCGAAAACCTTGGACTGCGGCCCTATAATTAACTTGAAATCCAAATATAATTTGGACTAAGTATATACACAAAGTATCCACGTCGACTGCGATCTCGAAGTGCAAAGGCGGGATGATAGGGGGTATAGGACACACAGCGTCGGCACTCGGCTCTCGGGAGCGACCGGTTAAGCCAACAGACTCCCACTTGAGTCCAAGAAGCACGCCCGTCCATCAGCTGCCGTGCGTACAGAAGTCCTGTCCAAATCAAAGAGACATATCCATTAAGGGAATAACTCTGCACAACTCGCATCCCATTGTCCAATGACATCGCAGAGAAGGATCAAATATATCATATCTATCATATCAATCGCGACATACGTGCCACATGTCAAATTGAAAGAGCCCGTGTGTCCAGCCAACCAAATCAAGCCAATGAGGAGCATTCGGGGAGGCCGTGAGCCAATGGCATTGGAGCGAGTGCCTATTGGAGGGAGCCAGAGAGCTATAAAGGTAGCCGAAGCACGAGACCAACACGAGGCAAGAGCAGAAAAAGACTGTAGTCGGTTTTTGGAGATAGAGCATTGTATTCGCAGAGTCTGTACCGCCTTGGAGAGTCTCAGTCGTGTGATATGATTTCGCCGAGAGATGTGATAAAGGGTGACGCTGACGATACAAATTCGCTGCAACGCGTCATCCATTGAGATTCGGATAATTCGACAGAAATTTTATATCCTGAGATTCTACGTTTCGCGGAACATGTTTAGATGATGATAGAAAGATAATTCACATACGACTGAAAGTTAGGTTGATATCCCCCTGCGCCTCGATCGATTTCGTTTACAAATGCCAGGTGAACTCACCTTGAGACCTGTGGGGGTTTCAGCACTCGAAAATAAAATTTCGCGACAATGAAATAATTTAAACGTGAGAGCGAAGGAAAGTGCGACGAGATCAGCGTCGACACCGTGGCTTGCTGAAAGTCTGAAACGTCGGAGCGTGTGCCGCATTCCAGACTGTTGTTAGGATACGGAGATCGACGTGAGTAAACTCAGAAAGAGTACGACCAATATGTTGGGGTGATTGAATGTAAATTATGCATATACCAATCCAGAGATGAGGGCGGAAAAAGAAGGCAGAAGTAATATCTGCTGAGCTGTGTGAGTGAAGCGCAGCAGCACCAAGAGCTCAGCCGAAAGAGTGGGTAAAGTAATCTGGACAGCGGAGGATATTGACTCATGAAGGCGTAATTGGGTGGGAGATGAAAAGATGAGGCCGGAATGAAAAGTGGGATAGACAATGAGATAGCATGTATTAGGAGCAGCAGAACTCAAGCAAAGAGACGCGGGGTTTTATAGTCCCGATGAGTGGAGCAAAAACTCACCAACAAATCAAATAGAAAGGCATCGAGGGTGCCTTTGGAGCCATGCAGTCGCATCAAGCGTTTCGGAGCTCGGAGCCATGTCTATCGTCAAGAATCCAGGAATGCATACCAAGGAACTATGAATGAGAATTTGAGCAAGAAGGTTTCTAGTCCATATTCCATTACGTTGGGACAACAAATGGTTTTGAACTAAATTGTGAACGGATGTTGCTGAGAACAATGGGCACTCGTTGCATATGAATCTCACTCTCCCCTACTCCTGAGAGTAGAATACCGAGGAATATATTAGATACTCCTCTAGACGTGGTCCAGACCATGAGCGCCCTCCATGGGCATAGAACATTCACTAAATATGAGTTCGATAACCAAACTCTGTCAGTTTTGAAGTTGACATTGCACTAGAAGCTCTTGAGCACGTAACGCCCGTCGCCACCCGATCACCAGATGATCAAAACCGCGCCGAAGCTAAGGGAAGAGTCCCGCGACTGTGTGGGACTGTGAAAACTTGATTGGCGATGTGCTCTTTCCCCAAGAATCGAAGGCTCCGAGTGTGAATATGCAATTACCCCGAAATACTTGCTATCCAGACAAGAACTAGATTTTACACAATCGTTAATAGGCTGAGCACTGCCAAAGCATGACGTCAAGCATTGTTCATTTCTTGACTGAACTGGCGAATCAGGAAATGGGTGATTTAGTCGAGAGGAACCCCAGTTCTGTTCTGGAAATCTGTGGATGGAAATATATGTCCAGATTTGAGCATCCAATTTTGGGGGTACAGATTCCTCTTTCACGAGCAGGCAGTCGTGAACCGACAATTTGGTACTGTAAAGCCAGGGATATCAATAGAGAGCTGGAGTGACCCTTACACACTTTCATCGATGCCTCCAAATGATCGATCAATGATCTCTGGATAATTTCTCGAACAGGCATGTGGCATTGTGACTGCCCAAGGCCTGTAAGCTGTCAGCAGAAATTACATTGCGGTATTGAATTTTGCGAAAATCTGTTGTACATACCGCTTTCATTGAACGCGCCACTGTGATCAAGCAGCTGAGCTCTTGCATATCGAAGGATTTGTCGATTTAGCCGTACAGAGTCCGTTGATGATTAGCATTCCTGAAGATACACGGACTGCGGTGAGGTTGAGGACGAGTTAATCGCATCCTATTGTATGTCCGGATCAAGCTATTCGATTATGACGTGTGCTATGTCAATACAATGATAACCAGGGACCTACATCATTAACCTAACATTCATATATTTGTCGCTTCTGACGTGTGGGACGCTGGGACATCGGTTAAAAATGACGATGACGACAAAAATGACGCATTTGCGTACGGTTAAGCCAATGAGAAATGCCTGCCAGCCTGGCTTTATTGAAGAGTGCATGATGCTAGACAATAAATTTCGGGAAACTTCGCGGAGACCCCTGGATGAGTAACTGATGGACCCAACTGGATAAAAGTACAGTCCAGAGGGGAATGCGGTCCACCATTTCCAAATAAAGTCGGGGTTCCGAGTAAACAACAGCGACTGCAGTGTCTAGGCTGAATCAGAAGGGTGTACGGGACAGCAAAAGTAAGTAATATACATATCTGCCTCCTACATCATTGAAACTCACATTCAAGATTTGCAAGGGTGCGATACTCCCTCATTAATCAACTATTGACTCTCGAGCCCACAGAGCAATTAATCGATAAAAGGCCGTTGATTGTCCGGTACTCAACATCGCCTGGAAAAATATGGGTCCTGCTTAGATGTTCCATATGAAAGTGATTGACACGCTAAACAATAGAGAGGGAGATACAACAAGAGTCTGGTGCTTGGTAGTAATAGTACATCGCTTGCCAGGGATCCATCCATTTTCTGTTGATGCTGGGAACCGTGGGACATATATGTTACCTTCCACGGTCATGATCAACAACATGTGACTGTGACCTCACCCCTGTTTCCCTGCGCGCGTCATTGCGCGTCGTGTTGACGTCGCGCCACGCCTACTCATTGTGGACTTATATCGAGGTTGTGACATTTTTGGGAATTAACAGAAAGTTAAATATAGTACATATTTAATTGTAGTCGGCACTACAAAGCACAACTTCCAATTTACTGGTTCTAACAGTGGCAGTATTTAAAGTGATCATATCTCCGAGTCGTGATCCACAGGGCACATAAATATGTCGCAGTTTGGCTACCAGAGACTACCTTATAATCTACTCTATTAGTAGTACGTTGACTCAGGCTCTTTTATTTAAGCACGACGGTGAAACAGACCGGGAGCGCGGGATTTAGTGCAGTCGAATAGACAGCGCGCGAGAGGTGTATCAAACGAACATGAATTCATACCAATCAACGCAAACTACCACTAACCTTTCGACGATTTCCCCGAGTGCGATATCACCTATTTGCTCTTTCATCCTGTTGACCGGTACTCTACACAGTTCATTAACTTCATTCAACCAAACGAACCGGAAGATTGCAACAGCTGTAGCTCTATTTTTCTGCTAGGAACTAGATGGTATCTTATTCTACCCAAGAGTGCCATAGATCATAATCTTCTGCATCCAAGGCTTATCCGAGAATTAGAGTTTTTACGCTCACGAGGCGCTGTCTCGCGGCCTCCTGTACAGAAGGCAACCGAATAAGGTGTGCCTCTTCTCGGGTATTCTTCGCTAATGGCGATCATCTTTTCTTATTTTGTATCGTCATTCGTTATGATATTGACTGGAAAATTGAAACACCTTATTCAGTGTAACTAAGCAGCCAAGCTAGAATCACTCGACTCTTACTCGGCCGCCGCTAGCCTGTAACATTTGAAAACCACGGGGAGACAAATTTTATAAAACACAGACTGACGCTACATAAGAAAGCATCGTCATGTGTTAGATACCAAAAAAATCCACCCCCATCTTCGCTCTGCGACAAAAATCGATCATGCTCAAGGCAACCCTTTCAATCGTCCTTTTGTCGGCGCTTGTGTGCTCTTGCTCTGTTAGAGGCCATGGATACGTACAGGAAATTGTCTCCGGATCGACTAAATACACCGGCTATCTTCCCTATACGGACCCGTACTACAATCCTCCTCCCGAGAGAATCGTACGAAAAATCCCTGGAAATGGTTTGTCTTATTCATTATTGTAACCCCTATGTCATGTCGATATTTACAACTCCTCGAAGGTCCAGTCACGAACTTATCTTTGATTGAGTGCGTATTTCGCGGCTTGCTTATCAGGAAAGAGGTCATTCGAGTTGACCTCACATTACTACTAGTGTTCAATGCAACGGCTATACCGACGGAGGTGTCCCGGGATCAGCACCCGCCCCTATTTTCGCAACTGTTGCTGCAGGATCCGAGCTGGCTCTTAACTGGACGACCTGGCCTGATAGCCACATAGGGCCAATGATCACCTATATGGCGTGCGCACCCAGCAATATCACAAAATGGAGTCCAGAGACATCGTAGGCAGATTTTTTCTGCCCGACTTGGCTGTCTTATTTATAGAGACCGTTATAGAGCTGTCTGGTTCAAAGTCGCAGAATCCGGGAAAACGTCAGACGGGAAATGGGCGGCTACTGATCTGCTCACCGCCTCAAACAGTATCTACACTTTCACAATTCCTCCGAAGCTCAAAGCAGGTCAATATATAATCAGACATGAAATGTGAGTCGTTCTCCTATTATATCTTTCTCTCTGGAAATATGTTCATGCCATTCACATAGCATTGCCCTGCATGCGGGTTAGTCAATCTTGAATACTCACTCGTCATACTATTCTTACCCAGGTCGATGTTGTGTTAGCCTATACATACCCAGGAGCTCAAGTATATCCCGGATGCATTCAAGTCGAAGTGACGGGTACAGGTACCGCACTACCCACCTCCTTCGTCTCCTTCCCCGGCGCATACACCGCGAGCACACCTGGAATCGTTTTTGACGCCTACAAAAGTAAGTCATCCTACTTTATTAATTGACCGAGACGAAAAGTAACAAGAGAATCTTCTAGACACCAGTGTGAGTGACGATGAGACCCTAGTGGATGATCTCTCTTCTAACCGAAGCCTTCTTCGTCTGATATAGACATATCCCATTCCTGGCCCTGCAGTGTAGGTGTACTAGACCCACGTCCCTTCGAGCTACTCGCTGACAATACTCCGAATAGATGGACAGGAGAAAATTAGTCCTCAATTATGAGCCAACGCGGTCTACAACATAACACTATTTGAATTATTCCATTCCACGTAACTTATTGAATCGGAAATGCTATGAAATTTTGTCACGGGCGTCTATAGTACCTGTAGTCTTTTAATGTTACGCTGAATGCTGATAGACCTTGCTGAATAGAGCTATGCCTCAAATATTGAAGTCATCCCCAAAACAGGAGACTTTGGATTTTCGTGCTATCATAACGAAGCATACATATATTGCGCGAGTGATGGTGATGAAATTAACCATCGACTCTGGAGGACATGAAAGAGAATGCGAGTGGGGGTTTCATGAACGTCATATAAGTCAATGTATGAACCAGAAAGCAGGTACGTGCGTCTAAGATCGTAAAGCGGGGTCAGTATCAGTGAGCAATAGCAAATGGCCTGGTTAGCACAGAAGCTCTTTCCCATTTATGTATGACATGCGAATCATGACATTATCTCGTTACGTTCGCAATCTTCTCCTTGCTAACTTCCTCTCCACCATTCAACCTTCCATTATATTTCGGTGTGCCCACTGAAAGCACAGGCGATCCATTTTTAGGCTTACCCAATGGCCGGCGGCGGTACAGGCGATGAAGTTTTCGAACTCGGAATAGACGATCCGGCCTCTGCGAGAAGATTTCCTGATGTCGTTGTAGTCGTTGTCCGGTAGTCACTTGTCGTGTGCGTTGAGTATCCGTTTTCGCTCTGAGATATTGAATCGGGTGTTGTTTCGCGATGTCCGACCACGCCAACGCCTCGGAAGAAGACGATACCCAACGTAGTAGCTATCAAGAGTAAGAATGTAAACTTCGAGGCATAGTGCACGGGAGTGAGGTGAGAGAACATACCTATAACTCCAAAGCCGAAAGTCGTCCATTGTGCAGCGCGGTAAGGAGAAATGTTATTTTTATTCGAATCAATCTTCACATTGACACTGTTGAAGACAACTGTGGATACTGTAATGCCCACAGCTGTTCCAAGCTATACCGCATGAATGATCAGATTTCCACTCGAAGTACACTCTTACAAAGAGAGGACATACTTGAATCATAGTGTTAAAAAGGGCTCCGGACACACTCTGCTCATGCGGTAAAGAAACCTTTGCGATGTATAGTGTCCCAGCAGCAAACACAAAGTCAGCACCCATAACTGACAAATAGGTCGCGTTGAATGCATATGCCCAATAGGTGGTTCCTGGTTTGATTATTGCGAAAAGAACACACGCTAAGGCTGTTGCCCCTGCTCCGATGGCTGCCGCCACGGTGAGAATCAACCAGTTAGCATCCGATCGATCGTATGCACAGCTACGCAGCGTACCTATAGGCCAAACTACACTGACATGGGCGGCCATGAGACCAACCAACGAATTGTACACTATACCGAACACAAACATTGGTAGTAGACGCGCGACAGTCTGCATCGCAGAAAATCCCTCAAAGTTCTGATAATACAACTGAATCATAGAAGAAGTCAGCTAATTCAAACGAACGGAGATGTCAATTTTTGAAGGGGAATAAATACAGACTTGAACCCAATATAACCATCCCAGAAACGCACACCAGTTCGTAAAAGCGATTGCCATCATAGCTGCAAAACGTCCATTACCGCGCGTCCACAGAGAGAGCTTCATCAACGGCGGAGGTGTGGACCACGAATACGGTGCATCCGGATCGTCCTGAATGGTCTCCAAGTGGCGTTGCCAAAAAATGAAAATAACCAGGAGAATAACACCGACGATTAGAAGAGCGATAATATCTACACGATAGAGATCATTAACGAGACAGAAGTTGAAAGGTCATTGAAATCAGGAAAACGAACATGGTGTGCGCCATTTCTGTGGAGCTACCTCTCCTTGACCGATAACAAATACAATAAGAACGAGCCCTGCTGTAACAAAGAAAGCTCCAATCCAGTCAATTCTCTTGTCCTTTTCATCAGACGGTATATCTTTATCGATAGATAGTAGACCGCCTAAGAAGCAGAGGAACGTCAAGCCACTAAGTAGGTAGAACGAGGAACGCCATGTCTTGCTGCGAAGGCATCGAAGTTAGTAACATTTTCTGTCGTTTTCGGCACTTTTCATAAATAAAACGTACTCACGTGGTTTTTTCAGTTAGAATGCCTCCTGCAGCGTTACCAAAAACGGCACCAATTGGAGCGCCTGCTGCGAACGTAGCAAAGGCTAACGACCGAGCTCTAGAAGGCGGGAAAGCGTGCGCAAGGATGCCGAGCTAAAGGTATGCCAAAATTCTTGAGTGGACCACAATGATGGTACAGCACGGTGTAGCTCACGGAAGCAGGTATGGTGGCAGCAGCACCGATCCCTTGAAACGCTCGAAGAATATCAAGGGGTACGGGATCTAAAATCCCCTGTGAATTTGCACACTCTATAAATCTTGTTTCTGGACTTACCAGTTGGAAATGCGCAAGCTAGAGTGAACACGGTCAACACCAACGACCCGTATAAAAACATTCTCTTCCGCCCATACAGATCAGCAACCCTTCCGAGGACAAGGTACAAGCATCCCTAAGATGTTACAAACAGGTTGAATTACAGGAGAAACTGAGAATTGGTGCTATTAATGATATTGAGAGCAATGAGCTTACTCACCGAGCTTAATGGGTAAGCCGAAATAATCCATTGTAGGTCCGCTGGCTCAAGCTTCAACTCCTTTTCAATCGTAGGAAGGGCTATTGCTACCGAGGTCGTATTTGCCGTCTACGATACAAGTTTTTTCGATAATTCAATACAAGACGGGGAGGAAATGATAAATCAACATGTGCAAGTTCATCTCGGGATTGACGCACGAAACGATTGGGGGATTTCAGTAAAAACCAAACAAGAACGCACATTGATGATCATAGACGTGGTAGCCGTCAAGACTATTATACAGGATTTCAACCACCCTCTCGCCACTTCGGACTTTGAGTCGACCAATGAAGAGTGTGACGGGGCTGGTGTGCGGCCTGACATCTTTTCTTTTTCTTGCTCATTTTCGTTGGATATCTGTGAGCTTTGGAGAGTGCTGGTGTTCGTGGCATCCCGATTCACGACTGAACTGTCCATGGTGAAGGCCTTGGGATAAAAGCCACGGTATTATGGTTAGCACTCACTGGTTGAGGTGTAGGTGCAGAGAACGTGTCGTACACGCACAGCTCCTCAGAGAGTTCTTTTAAGGCTGGCAATTTTCATATCCGCGGAATGCCATCAAGTGTATGTTCCGAACAAGCCCTTCTGCCTGTACATCCCTACCACACAAACATGACTATTTTTAGAAATATTTCACGATCATAGTCAGCCGCCCTCCAGCAGTTTGGAACAAGCCCCTTCTTTTGCCTCTACATACTTCTACTACGCAAATTATGACTAATTTTAAAACCATTTCACAATCCGCCCGTCAGCTGCCACCCGCAGCAGCTGGCGTGCTCTGGGCCTACATCAAGTGCTGTTATTTTCGAATGCTTCAAACGAATAAAGCAAATTGTTGATACTTTCCACCATAACTGACATCCGAAGACACGAAACATTGCGACGGGGCAATGCCATAATGATTACCAGAATCAAGAAGGCCCCTTCTACCAAACATCCGATCGCTAGCAGATATCTTCATGTCTTCACTTAAGAAGACAGAAGAATTGGTTTATACTTCAAACAAAGACCCGCTAACTGCAGAGATGAAATTGCTGAGACCGACGGCATGGGAAAACTGATCGCAGTTTAATTAGCAGCTGAGAAATAAACAACTCGGAATAGAAATAAACTCGCATAGAACACCGGGTGACCTGACCAAGAATGGACTACGGTCCAATGAAATTTTACTTAGGTGGGTGTAGCGACACTACCATACATTCCCTAAGAGGAATGATAGATTCGTGGCAGTCAGGAGAACCCAATGAAATTTACCTGGGAGTACCAGACAAAACTCCGTCCCAGCAGAACAACAATTGCTAGTTTACAGAAGCTGTCAATGCAGCCAACACTTAGAAGACTTAAATACAGAAAAAATAACTTAGAAGACTTCACAGCAGACACAATGACAGACCTAGGAACATTATAAGAAGGTGAAGCAAGAATCGATACCGAAATAGACAACACGTGGAAGTTAACTTGAACATGCCGCCTGTAAGTAAGAAATATACGACACGTGGCCGAGAGCACATTTGGAGTGGAAACGAGTCTGGGAAGTAAGACACAAAGACATTACACCCTCGGCTCAAAACTTCTTGTGGGTGGTAATTCACGACGTATTGGGATACAACTGGCTCAGACCCGGATTTGCCCCCAAGTATCAAAATAGAACTGTTTGTCATTTGCACAGTGACGGGGCTATCGAGTCCATGAACCACATACAGATGGAGTGTGTTGCCTCAGGTGAAGATCAGATTTTTCAGCTAGCTCAGACGCTATGAGCAATGTAAGGAGGAAGTCCGTGGCCCAACGTGACCTTGGAAGCAGTAATACTGAGCCGTGGGTGTCGCATTCTCAAAGAAATGGAGCTCAATTGAGACAGAAAGAGAAATAGGGCTGTACCGGTATTAATGACCTAGTCGACCAACCTGCGAAAGAGTCATTCAAAATAAGGATAACATGTAATACTCACAGGAGATGACACCACAGAAGATAACCGCAAAGGGGTGATGGACGAGGGCGTGAAAGGTGAGTGTGGGACGGAACGCAATACGCCGTCACGGGTTTAGTTGAGAGTTCCCACATAGGGTGCGTAAAAGTGTTTTCCCCTCGGGTTCGGAAAGTTATCACGAACATGGACATTGATGACCATGTCCATGTATTCTCGAAACATACTAGTGGGCTTGACATGTCGATTTGTCGCGCACCGTGTGTTATTTTTACGACATCTCTGATCAATTCGAGAAATCAATTCACGGAAAATCAAAGGAAAATTCAGCAAACATTCAGAGCGTCCTTTGCAGTTCGTTCGGCAGTTCATTAGATAGAAATAAGCGTGTTAAAATCGTATTTGTAAGCATTGAGAGAGAACTGAAAGAACTCAGTTCAGTTCACGGATTGGGGTACCTATGAGGCGATAGTTCAAGCTACCCATGTTTGAATAATTTCATGCCGCATGATTTATTGAATGTGACATACTTGTTGGAATGTCAAGGTGCGCATAGACTGCGTACCGTCGGATAAAGGGCAGTATTACGAATCAGTACCAAGGAAATGTATAGCATGGTGCACGACGTATAGGTCGTGCACCATACGGTCTCTATTTCATCTATCTTTCTTGTTTTATTTTCATATCCATTCTGGTATCGCGTAGCGTACAGACAGGACTCGACGTATCTCGTATAACAGACCGTTGTT
>JANCIO010000425.1:0-23311 GCA_027604855.1 Psilocybe subaeruginosa | reverse complement strand
AACCCATATGATATGCTACACTGTAAATGTACTTTCTATCATATCATATGTTACAATGGTACATATCTAGCTGGATCGGCCAAGGCTCTGCGACTGTAAAATTTAAAATGAAATTCAGATCCCGACTTTCTTTTCATTTCTCTGCCTGAATTTTGTTTTTTTAGCTTGTAAGGTGGACGATCCCTCCTCTTTCTTCCCAACCTGCTTTTTTTATCTCGGGGATGAGGCAAGCATATCTGTAGCAAATATCCCTCACTAATTTAATCGTATTGTGGTGTCGACTGGTCGGGAGGAATCTATGGAGTATCTTATTTGCCAAGGCTAGTGCTACAATGTAGTAATTTCGACAGGGACCTGATTTGTCTTTCGTTTGTTTTGCCTTCGTGTCATTGAATACTATAGGTATTAATAATAGAGTTCGATACTTTACTAGGAAGAGAACTCAAAGAAACATATTTACTACTCATACTAACCGCATACTACGACGATCCCAAGTGGTTCAATTGAAGCAGACAATTTCAAGAAAAGTATGTGATAGCAAACACCTGTACGTAGCTCGTTAAACATAAATGAGTATAAATCCGAACGTATGTCATGTATGGAGTAGAGGGATAGTGCACATGGGTAACAACAAGTTTGGATCAAGTCCTGGATAAGAACACATTTGTTACTGTGGCAGAGCAATAGCAACCTATTCTCACACTGACGAATACTCTTACTTTGCAAAAACAAAAAGTAGGTTTTTCGTGATGTGACCAAGTGGTGTGCATCGCACAGCAATTAGTAGCAATTAGTCGGTGACTAATATAACCAAGCTATGAGAACAGACATTCGGACGTGATTGATCGAAGATTTTACTGCATGGACAAAACTTCTGGGGAAGGTAACATAGCGATATCGATGAGGCAGGTGTACTAAATCAAACATAATACAACAAATTATAGATATACTTAAAGTTACGTCTCGTCATATGTAGCTATCGGACGCTGTACAAACGCTAGACACTCCAAACAGTTGGCAGATGTTTGTGAATCATAACATGTCCCTTATGAGCGTGTTTCTACAGGTGTGTATGAATGTAGCTGAGCAAGTCAACTCATGGACATGGCAGGATGATTCAATTTAGCGTCCGCGACGACTACCGAACGGATTAACTGATACCAGAATTCACTTGATCTATGAATACCACGTTGTACAAAATAATTCATGATGATCAATAACCATCACATCTGAGTTTGACTGTTTGTAAACCAGCCATCGCCATTGTAACTCACAAGTCTGAAAAATAATGAATAGCAGATGAGTGGTCGGTACTATGGATAGGGGAAATGGATATTAACTATCGCAATACTCAATGCTGACCTCGGAAATGAGTTCCTGGTACGAGGTACGATAGATATGTGGATGATATTTTGGGATAAAACTGTTATCAAGTTGAATATCAAATCAGTTGTACGTCCAACACCGTGGTCCTCTCAACCATATCTAACAAGCTAACACTGTATGACTGGTGAGTGAACTGAGAATGTCAAATCATTGTAGTACTGATACAATTTTCCCGAGTACCCATAGCGACTGCTCAAGAGAATTGCTATGATAAGTAGCATAAGATAAGAATAATACAGTCAACCAGTCAACCCATATATATAAAGAGTTCCTTGGATGAAGGTCCTCAACTCTAAAGCATTACACCATGTCTACACCTGACATTCTAATCCCAGTCAATGTACAAGAGACTCAAATTAGCGGTAACCTCAATAGCTCAATGCTTTTAAATTTTCTTATGGGTAAAACTCCACTTCTTTGAATATCATAAACACAAACTTATGTGCATCAGGAATTTACACTATGGTATATGGAGCAACCATCTACATTTACTGTGGGTTCTTCCCTTCAACTTTAAAACAAACTTCGTCAATGATGTCTTTTACAGTATCCAAAAAGCCTCAAAATTTTAATCGTCGCATTGTTATACCGACTATTTCCGCGCTGTACCTGCTATGCTTCTTCGACCTCATTTTGCAATGGTACTACCTTGCTTGGACAATTGTGATTAATGGAGACACGCGGGAATCAATCTTTTTGGGAACAGTGATCGGCCCTCAATGGATCCACCACTTTGGCTGCAACATTTCTCATTGGGTACAGAATACATTCTGCTTCCCGAATTCATGGTTTACCATCCAGAAGAGGATTCAACCACATTGTGGCAATGATCACCGAGTCAGCTGCAGCTTACTCCCTGGTACTCCTCTTCAAGGCCATCATTGGTGTTGTTCCGTCATTCAATGGGTTAGGATCTCCCTTGAGCATAGCTGATTATTACATGGAATCAATTATCATTGTTGTCTCGGTACGTATATTTTAATGCTCATTTTAACACCCTGCGTCTCTTACATAGAATCAGGGATTGGCGCCAACAGTGCTGGTCGCCAGACTTGCTCTTACAGATACCAACAACACAGTAGTACCAGCCGCAATCACTCATATATCCGGCTTGCAGTTTGGATCACACCAAGGGAGTAGCAGTGATCATAGTCGAAACTCCGCTGGAAGAGATGTTGGCGCCTCCGCTCATATAGACGATGCAGAGGCAGCCCCAATGATTGAACTGAAGAGAGAGTCCAGCACGGATGCCTCATCTGGGGACAATCAAGTCTAGCACATTGCAGCACATCAATAGCAAATTTGTCAACATCAAATTTGGCTTCTTTCCTTTTCCTTTCCTTAGATTATATTTACCATTATACGCTTGGTATACGTTGATCTGTCAATTATTTAACATCTTTCTTGTTTTTAATGACCTCATTGGTCAAATATTTACTGCTCTTGTTTTCTCTACCGTAGATGTGCTGTGGCTCCTAGTATGTACAATCATGGACATTAAACCAATGGGGTGATGTCACCGTGAGTACATTCCTGAACAGAGTCAGCTCTGTCTTTACTGCACGAACTATTCATGTTCCTATTTCATCAAAACTGCTGCCTGCTTAGGGCCATTCTTAGTCCTCCTTGTGACAGCCCCCCGATGCTCTTGTTTTGCGATAGAAAGGATAACTGAGCCACGAAGCCGGTCTATAATTCGAGAAAAATACTCCTCCTCCTCCTCCTCCTCCTCCTCCGCCACCCCCGCCGCCTCTCCTACACCGTACACTGTTTGGTATTTATAGTCCTCTCCTCACGCTCTCTAACCCCCTCGCGTACCGCTTCCCAATCCCTATCCCTATTTGAACTTTTTCGCGCACCCTCCACAATCATACTCAGAGGCCCAACACTTTGTCCAGCTCCTACTCATGATCGGTGGCTGAGATTGTACCTTCGGCTTTCTCTTATAAGTTTTATTCGGTCCTCGTCCCCAGAAGCGGACGTCAAGTGAGCGGAGTCTGAATTACAATATCGAGACATGAACAAACAAACAGTGTACTCTTTGTTCTTGCTTCTCGTCCCTGGACTCACCTAACTCTGTATGGATCGCACATTTTTAACATCAGCCAATGTTTTTCCGTTTTTCTGTCGCTTATAAGGCGGGGTGAATGAAACGAGACTAGTGCGTGCTAGATCTCAAAAACACTGACGAGGTGATCATTCACGATTCGGTCGTCTCTGTCTTTTCAGACGAGCTTCAGCTTCGATGTCGTTCTGAGCAGACCGCAAAGAAGGAAGACTGTGCAGAGGAAGACACCATGGGATAGAGCTGGATAGCTTGAACAGCTCGATAAATGAAATATGTTGTACGTGGAAGAACTTCGGTGCGTTTTCTTCGTATCTTTAAGTGTTGTTTAAGCGCATATACTGACTTTGTTATGTGTGTAGTCTTGTTTTATGTCTTCTCTACGGTCTCTATCTCCCCCGTGTATGAATATTCGGCGTCAGCTCGCCACTGCCCTTATATACTGTCGGTTACTCCACCAACGGCGGCGACATTGCCTCCTTCGCCTCCGTCACCGTCCCTTTCGTCTACTTTCACATCATTCTCTGCACTCGGCCTCGGACCCGAATCCCCCACCTCCACCTCCAACAGCTAGCCCCCGCCACCTCCTCCCCTATCTCTGCTTCCACCTCCGCTGCCGGCCCGTCTGGACCCCCTTTTGGCTATCTCTCGTCGAAAATGTGTAAGTTCAACTTAAACACATACAGAGGAGTATCGTGTGTTGTATGCAGGACAATTTGAAGGCGAATGGGGGAGTACAATCGAAAAGGAGGGGATGAGGCAGCACATACGCCGAGGACAGTGGATGAGAACGGGGACGAGGAATTTGCGTGAGCTGGAGAGGGTGCCGGAGAGGAGAGGCAGAGATGAGAATATGCCGGATGGGAAAGAGCGCCACATCTTCATCCACCACCGCGAAGACAACGAAACGATCATCCACCACAAAGTTGCCGCGCGTGTCGTGTGCGTGTTGACCGAACAGGATGCGCAAGTGGCCCCCAGGGCGGAGCAGCATCAGCAGCAGATGCACGGTGGCGCCGGTACGGGTGAGAGGGTTGCATGGGCAGCAGCAGTATCTGGGTATTGCGCGGCTGGGAGGCGTTGGAGGGATGGGGACAGGAGGGATGAACGGCGGTGGTGGGGTCAATGAGCTAGGCGGCGCAGGTGTTAACGGCGCCCAACTGCAACAATCGCAGGCCCAGAAAAACTTCCCCGCAGCTCGCCCAAGGCCTCGGCAGCATGGGCGGTATCGACCTTCGGCCCCCTGGCAAGACGGCCGCTGGAGGTTCGGGAGCAGGATCACCTACCGCGTCTGTCATTGTTCCAGCCTCAATTTTGACGGAGGTGGGGAGGGAAGGATAAGAAGGGAGCAACAGGAGGAGCAGGGACTTCCACGTCGTCCGCGCCGCCGCCGCCTGCGCCTGCAGCAACGACTTCGACTTCGACTTCGACTTCGACTTCGTCTGGGGAGGAGCAAGAAAAACCGACATCCGTTGGCGCCACCACGTCCACCACCACCGCAAATTAAAACAACGCTCCTGCGTTCCTGGTGGTCATAATTCAGGGCCTGCAATTGCAGCTGCGCGCCACGCAGACGCGGCTCGCAGGCCATTTTGAGAGGGTGCACCAAGTGGAGGGGGCTGCTTGAGCACGAGACGATGGGGAAGGAGGTGGGGTTGTTGAAGGGATGATTATGAGGGGTGCGGGTGCGAGTGCGGGGGCGGGCGAACCGGGTTCTGGACATGAGCGCGAACGTGAACGTGAACAGCAGCGTGGGCGTGAGCATGAGGAGGGAGAGGTCAATGAGGAATAAGATAGTGAAGAGGGACAAGAGGACGATGACGATGACGATAACGACGACGACGCGATGAGCATCTCGATGGCCATGCCGCATGAGCTGGAGAGCGTGGAGGAGGAGGAGGAGGAGGAGGAGGAGGAGGAGGCGCTGGCGCGTGCTAAGCGCGGGGAGAATGGCATGCACATCTTATGGAAGGTGGGGTACCTGCGGCGGAGGTGCGTGGTGCTGTTGAAGCGGTGGGTGGGGCGCAGCATGAAGACAGGGACGGGAAGAGATTGGTCACGAGAAAATGGACGCAGAATCGTAGACGGCAGAAACGGAGGAGGACACGGAGGAGAGGAGGGAGGACCTGGTTGTCGGGCAACTGGCGACACCTGAGCCATCCATGTTTGGCTTGGGCGATCGGGCGAGGAGTGCGAATGTCAGTTCACCGCTTGCGCAGAGGCGGGTGGAGCAGCATCATGAGGATGGGGATGGGGAGTTTGAGCACTACGAGCACCGCCACCCAGACCCAGACCGTGACGGCGTACGATGCGAAGCACGCGCAGCACACGAAAGCAGCAACGGCGACGGCGATGACGTGCTCAATCAGGAGGTCAGGTCGTGAAGCTCTCCCTGCAGGTGTCGAGCACCATCACGCTGACAGTGCCGTTGGAGCAGCAGCATGCGCTCGCACAGGGTACGATTCGGGGGTTGGATCGCAAGCTCCTTTAGGCCACATGCCTGCCATATAACAGGGACCTTTGAGTACTACCCATGCTTCCGTTCTATCTATTGCTCTTCAAAAACTCGGATTGTTCTGCCTCGTCATACTAGGTCTTTACGCTCGAGGAAGTACACAGTCTCGTGCTAATAGTCCCATGGTAGCTTGTCATTTGTTGAGCGGTCTTGTATTCCGGCTCGTAATGATTGTGGATGCCTGTTTCGTGAGATATCTCGTTGAAATCTGTGATCAGGGTTTACTGACTTATATATCTGATTCTTTTACTGTAACTCGGGATGTTGATCTGTCTACTGACAACATGAGCAACGACTTTCTACCGTCATTATTCTGTGCTCATGTCATCTCTGTTTAAATTGTTCAGTAAAGCAAAAACTCGCTATTGTTAGCAGGTACTATTCCTAAACTTCATGACAGCTTGTTCGTACTATGGTCCAATAGAAAGACTTGAGGTCACAGGTTTCGCTTAATTTTTCGCGCTAAGAATGAAGCCGCGGTCATCTGAGTATTCGTCCATCCGAAACTTCACTTCGCAAATGTAGTTGCCATTATAGCTGTTTAAAACCGGTGAACTCCGTGCGGGTCATGCACGATATTCACTACTATCATGCTCTGGGCCCTAATGCACGACTTCGGATCAGATAAAATGCTGCACAATGAAGCTGCTCTTAATGAACTCTAGCTACTGGTGCATCGAAACTAAACATCGCTATTATATTCCTTATAAATCTGCTTGTATATCCTTTAATATCACACTTAACGAAGGTACAATACAAAACTAACCTGGGCTGCAGCTGAACGAGCTTGCCTGGTCGTTAAAGTTCACATTCCCTCCGTTCCAGGAACCGACGTCGAGAAACTCCAAGTTCCACCTTGCAAGATCACCTGGGAGCCCCCTTTCAGAGACAAGCAACCGGCGTTAACTTTGGATTGGGACATTCTGGATGCTTGAACAACGAGGAATCGGTCGTCCCACAAGTTGAAAGGAGCGACTAACTCCGAGTCCCCGGTATCCTCACCATCATCCATTTAGAGTCCCTGCTCAGAAAGTTGACCTCAATGCCCTTCAGCCTTGATCGCCAGCCCCACCTCAACTATGATCAACACTGTACTTCGTCTCCTGCAAAGAAGGCTCTCTCATCCCTCGGCATGACGTTTGAAGTCTATGCACTGTTTAAGAGGCATGGAATACGAAAAACATTTTCTTGTGGTATACTCGTTAGAGCTCGGGTTTCTGTTACGGATTCCGGATATGAGGCCGTTAAGAGTGACAGTATGGATACGTATGAAGATGTTAATACTGATGTGGAGGAGTCAGAAACAGGACAATAGGCCAGTGAAGTCAGCGCACGGGTAACTTGAAGTGGAATCACGGTAACCGCCAAAGGCATACATGACTCACTCTCCCAATCCTACCCCCACAGGCAGAATTGAGTTTCTAAACGACCATCTCCGTATCGCTTCATGATATTTTGGACGTTATCCCTCTGCACAATGAGAGTAGAGGGAGCGGAGGATGGATGATTCTCGGGTAGGCAGGTCAGTGAAAAATCGAATGATGGAGGCCGTTTTTCCTGTCCTGACCAGCTTGCGTAGAGAAGTAAGTAGATATTTGGGCCTGTTAAACACAATGAGAGTATATTATCAGATTAAAAAAGAGAGCTTTTCACAATATTAAGGGGAGACAAACTGGAGAACGAATGGAAAACATTCGCTCAGTGATGCATTGATGGCACAGCTGCCCAGACGTTTGATCATGTGTAGACCTCCCCTAAATAATATCAAACGGATCAGACAGGTATTCTAGATACGCATGCTCAAAAGGTACGCATACGCTCTCCCCCGACTATTTCTGGTTCATTCCATGGCTGTACTTTATATATTGCTCATATTGCAGTTTAAATTATGGAAAATCAACAGACTCGAGGTATCGCTCTTCACATCCGCACTGCTCTTCTCCGAAGTCGCTTTTACTTGACTCTGGTACGCTTTCCTTCTTTGTGTGGTTTGAAATTCGCTATTCGTGATGAGACTTGCGATGACTTGCTAAAAAAGCTCAAGGAACTCAGGGTAATACAGGTATGGTTTAACATTGTCACCTGCACCTTGATGGTCGTAGGCCGGCTTCTGAGCTGGACGTTCTGGTTGAGGAAGGCGTAGCTGTATGTGTGCACCCCATTATTCCTTTTTCCTGCTAACTCGCACATCACATCCGCACACACGCGCGTACTCAGGACCTTAATCATGACCGCCGCTATGTGTATGAACTATAATGCACTCCCCATCGCGCTGATGCAGAGTCTCGCCGTCTCGGTACCGAGGCTCGGGGGACAAAAATAACATGTTGCTCGGACGCGCACCGCCAGCGACTATCTCATTCTCATCCACAACTACGCCGTCTACATCCACTCTCGGGCTCAACGCAGACCTTGACAGAGATGGCGAAGGCGAGCGTATGCCACTCCTCATGGACTTCGCTGACGAGGGAGAGGGTGACCGGAAGGGAGATGGGGACAAGCAATGTTTTAAGGATGCACGTGTCGAGCTCGACGTTCCTGCAATCTCATTGGTCGGCGTCGAAGAAGGTGGGGAGCCAATTCACGGAGTCGCCGACGTCCCTCTGCGCCGTCGTCACCCCATATCCGGCGTCCCTGGGGCCAGGACAGCAACAGGCAACAGGCGCAATACGACGTTCTCCAACTTGTTCCCGAGTCGTCCGAATAAAGGCAGTGCGGATTGGTCTACCTGGGGTGTCGATGTCGGTGCTTCCACTACGTCCGACACTGAGGCAGCAAGTGTGAGAGGGCCAGGTGTGAATGTTAGGGACGGGAAGATGTATGATAGTGAGGACGATCAGGATGGCGCCGTATGACCCCGTCCAATTCCCTTAGCAGTGCTCGTCCATATCCCCTTTTCTGATTAGCACCAGCTATTCTTGTGGTGATGTTTTCTCCCATGTTTTTTCGCGGCACGATGCCATGCCGCCCTGTCTATGCTGAAAGTTTTTGTTTGCGAGCTCCGCTGGGCATCTGTATGTTCATGGTACAGACTAGCCGCTTGATTATGTTTGCAACCGTTATCTCTCTATAATCCGTCCAACGAGTTTTTATGTGTCGTCTTTCAGACGATTATATTGCAATTATCACAGTACCGCAGCCCATATGTTTATTATGCCTATGCTTGTTGTCGTCCAGGCTCTCGAGCTGCAGGCTAAAACATAATCTCCGTAATCTGCATTCCTCGAAACGCGGACGCCTCTCGTTGTTCATTTGTACGGGTGGTCTGTCGTCCTTGCCAATTCTGGGAAAGCATGATAGAGACAAGTTCATGAAAGCAGTTACAGAATTATCGTCATTCTGCACCGCTATTGCTGCGTTCGAGTCCGAGCCGCAGCATCTAATGACGAGATAGGATAAGCTTGGATTACTTGCTTCATACAATGTAGGGGAATTGCTATGCTTCCAGCCCTGCCTATGGCTCTCCATACAGTGTAGCGGTAGCTTTTATAGCAATCTGGGAGTGTCCGAGTCATAGGATGGAGTACGAACATGGAGTAAGCCTTCTCTCATGTACTAACACCTTCCTTGCACCCCCTATGGTCTCACCGCCCACCACCCACCACTTTTTTCTCGTGCTTCATGCCAAAAGTCCCATTTTGATAATATGGTTAATGCGGCCACTGATAAGTGTATTGACATGCTTTCAGAGCACACACGTAAATTTCTAGACTTTTCAATTTTGTAATCCTCCAAGCACAAAGAAATAGGGGAGTCGTTGATCTTCTCTGCGACATTTTCGCCCATATCACAATTTATTCATCCTTGCAACATAATATAAAGTAACTACAACAGGACCGTGAAACGAGAAGATGATGATCTCGACTGGACTGTTGGTACGAGGGTCTATAAATACTTTCTGAATAGTTCGAATGAGTCATAGTTGTTGGGCCGATTTATCAGGGTGATGTGGGATGTGCAGGGGATATTAGGAGTACTATATCTGATCGTGGGAGAGGCGCAAATGATACTGCAGTTAATGTGGATAAACTTCAATGAACCATCAAGCTTCGACATGGCAACGAGGCATCCGATCTTGAAACGGCCCTCTCACAGAGTTTTCATGCACCACCGAAACTTCTTCCACACTCGACTCGGATTACCCACATTTTCCTTCACATAAAAGTTGCGTTGTCTTCTCGCTCTTCTGTCTTCTGTCCTCACCCACTTTTAGATCCATCCACATCTTACTCACCATCCTGCTTCATCATGGCGGCCTTGCTCTCCATCATCGCATTCTGAAACCCTCACAGCTCATACTTCAACTTTGACCTCGATAGTACCGTGGTCTCATTGAGATGTTCACATAAAAAGTTGGTCATTTCTATCAGATCACTTATGAACGTGAGATACCCATCCTCGGCAACGGATCTTCAAAATGGAGTGCTCTGATTAACCTCAGAGCTTCGGTCTCAGGCATAGTATAATTGCTGGATGATGATCTCAAAATACTATTTTGGGCACCGTTCTATTTATCCTGTAACATTCTCGGGCTCAATTAGGCCTTGGCATCTGCCAATCCTGTTACTTCATCATAGACAGTACAAGTGACTGAATTGATTGAAGTGCTGTTGTAGATGTATGATTTTTTTTTCAGTTTCCCGTGTTCAGGGGAAAGATACGATGGTGGATCAGCTATCACTTTGGGTTGCGTACTTGTAAATCAGCTACCGTATCTGCGCTTTCCCAGACCGACGAAGTGCAGAGTGGCAGATGTGGATTCGGCAGTTTGAATACATCATAAGGCAGGTCATAAATATAGATTACTGCAATACAGTGATGAGCGTGAACATACTCTAATACTCTACTACAAATAGATGGAATTATTTCAGAAGATAGTAACCTGTGTTCTGAGACAACACTGTTTGTCCGGTGAGGAAACTGAGGAGGTTGAATCACGATACTGTACTATTATGACCGATCATACAGTCGTATGTCATTTTAACCTGTGAACTGAACATTTGAAGCACATGTCATAGGTCATGTCACGTAGCGAACACCTCTACAACGAACCCCAAAAAGGATCGAAAATTGTATTTTTCGCTAAAATCTCACTATTTTATCTAAAGTTCTCACACAGAAATTGAGTGATAACTTTTGCAGGTCTCAGACCCTGCTGAACCTGCTCATGATGCACAGAAGCCGATCACATTGCATACTGTATTGTCTCTAAGAAATATGTTGGCCCGGCAAAATGAACACTTGTTGAAGTCGGTCATTGATCAATCTTGATTGCGAACACTTGATAAATGATTAATTAATGTCATATGTCATACCCCATGAACAATTGGTTGTAATAGTACAGTAGTGCCAGGATGGTTCCTTGCAGCATCTATGGCAACTGTTCTGGAAAAATAGTACAATGATGAGCATATGATAAGAATACGATGGTAAACCAATACATAAAGGAAAGTGTTGGTAGATGAACATCCTCAACTATAATGCATCTTCCAAAGTTTACACCTGACATTCCAATCTCAGTCAACATCCAAGAAAATGAAATTAGCACCGGCCTCAATAACGTAATGCTTTTGGATTTTCTCATGGGTAAATCTCCACTTTGTGAATAATAGAACCACAAACTTACACACCTCAGGCATTTACACTATGGTATATGGAGGAACCATGTACCTTTACTGTGGGTTTTTCCATTAACTTGAAAAAAAATTGTCAATAATGTGTCCTACAGTATCCAAGAAGCCTGCAAACTTGAACTGTTGCATTGTTTTATCAGCCATTTCATTGCTGTATTTGCTTTGCTTCTTGGAATTCATTGCGGAATGGTACTATCTTTATGGAGTAATTGTGATTGCTGGAAATACGCGAGAATCAATATTTTGGGGAGCAGTGGGAGAGGGCCCTCAATGGATTTGGGCAACCATTGCCTTTCTAGATAGTTCCTTGTTGATAATTTCTGATGGACTATTGGTTGGTCACTATTGTTGATTATCATATAATTCTCATTAACATCTTGACAGATTTGGAGATGCTACCATGTCTGGGGACAGTCATTCTGCGCAATTGTGGTCCCATTGATACTTTTTGTTGTGGAATGCAGTGAGTCCTATGGATAAAGGTCTAGAATGAATGCTTCCAGCAATAAAATGTTATTGCAGGTCTCTTTGTTCCAACAATGGTTTTAAAAATCAAGTTCAGTCACATAAGCAGTAATGAAAATTCTACTCTAGTCAATAATATCTCAAGTGCTCTGGCATTTATGTCACTGGGAACCACTGTGATTACAACATTTTTTATGGGTTACAGAATATATTCCACTTCTCGATCAAATTATTCATCATCCAAAATATTATTCAGACACATTGTGACAATGATCATCGAGTCAGCTGCAGCTTACTCACTGGTCCTCCTCCTCAATGCCATCACCTTTGCTGTTCCATCATCCGCTGTATTGGGATCTCCTATGCAAGAAGCTGGCATTTACATTGATCAGATTTCCATTGTTGTTGCAGTAAGTACTTTCTAATGCTGATCTGCATGTCCTGTGTCTCTAATCTAGAAGCAGGGGATAGCACCAACAATTCTGGTTGCCAGAATTGTAACAAGTGACAACCACACAGTTGTATCCTCCACAATGACTCAGATATCTGGCTTGCAATTCGGCTCCCAGCAAGGTGGTGGCAGCGTCCATAGTGCAAATATCACTGGGGGAGATATTAATATCAGTATTCAGGTAGATGATGCGAAGCTGACACAGGCGATCGAAGTGAAGAGGGAAGCCAGCACGGATGCCACATCTGGGGATAATCAAGTCTAAAGCGCATTGGGGCAAAGCAATAGCAGATGATAGCGGATCCGTCCTACCGCAAATCTCTCTTGATCTCATTATCACCTTTTTTTTTCTCTACTGTAGGTGAACTGTGTCTAGTATATACACTCATGGTCATTTTTTACAAGTAATCCTATCATCTTTCTTCAGTAACAACTATGGAAAAATGATCTGCGTAGCAGGACTCGCATTAGACGCCTGCTCTTATAGAACCAATTCTACATCCTCCTGATCCCCGGGTTGTGAACTGCGTAAGTGTCTATGAAGATAGTTACCAAGTATTGATATCGCCTCTCTGTTCCCACCGGAGAGAAATCGGGAGAAGCAGGATTCTCCTCATAAGCAAATAGGTCATTATGCTGTACACGCAGCTTCACTGAATTAAATACATCTGTAGCGCTAACATTGATTGACACGATGCGCCCGATCTGCACGACAGCTCAGTCTAAATTTCTGAGAGATATTATCAATCATTGAGCTATTAACTCAAGCTCCATACATCACATTTTGATTCGAACTGGAATGTCTCCGAGTGCGCATATCGTGACTCAAACCATCGAAACTGCGAGTTGCACTGTGACACAGAGGTCGACCACTCTCCCCATGGGTCTTTGGGTCCGTCTATTTCACTCACTTCCACAGCCTCTCCGTCCCATGCTTTCAGTCATACTCTCAATATATCCGTCTCTTTCCTACTCAGCCACAACTTCAACACCACCATCAGCCCTAAGCCATCCACACCAACCATTCAAATTCTCTATCTTGACCCTATTGCACAGACACACGCATACGGGCCCACCCCTTCCCACCCGTCGCATCACTCTTGCATCCAGTCCAAAGTTCTCAAGCTAGACGTTCTCCTCTTGGAACCTATCGAGAACGAGTCGAATGCTCGTGTTCCGTTCTTATATGCGAGAGTACACGTGTGGTGCGAGCCGACGGCGGGGGCTGTGAGAACGCCTATATTGTCCGAGGCACTGAGTGGATTGGGAGGGGCAAGTTGCGACATGTACTATCAAGTTGCTATGTGCTTTTAGTAAACATTTAAGTCATTCTAGGTGAAGAATGGAGAGAATTGACATCAGTGTGGACAGAGGAGATGAATAGGGAGCGGAAACATACATATTTACATAAACGCATGCCTATAGAATGTGTTGACTCTCCATCGAACGCCACCCACAACACAATTTCTTGAGCACTTGCACAGAGCGGCTTGAAGAGGCGTTCTGGCGTCTATTATAATCCAGGTCGTAGACTGTGAGTCTGAAACGGATGGAGGAGGTGATGAAGGTCGACTTCAAGGTTGTATGCAGGTAAACCTACGCAGAATTATCGGATAAAAATGTAGAGGGGGCTTCGTTAGATATATCGTGAACAGTGAGTGTCCGAGAGAAGATCGAAAGATGCAAATGGGGACCGTGCAATAAAGATACCGAGCAGGTGTCGCTGAGCACGAATACCAGGGGTATCAAGAGTACATAAGATGACCACATTTCTAGTTTAACTTGAGGTTGGGACATTCTGGGCCCTTGAAAAACAATGAGGAATCGGTCATCCCACAAGTTAAAATGATATACCCAATCCGAGTCCCTGGTGCCCTCATCATCATCCATTTAGATTTCCTGCTCAGAAACTCAACCTCAATGTCCGTCAGCCTTGACCATCACCGCCACCTCAAAAATGATCAACATTGTCCTTGGTCTTCCACAAAGGAGTCTCTCTCATCCCTCGGCATGATATTCGAAATCTGCGCGCTATTCAAGAAGGCACAGGATTGAGAAACATCGTCGTGAAATGTATTCATTAGAGCTGAGGTTTCTGTTACGGATTCCGGACATAATATAGCTGAGAATGGGAGTGTGGGTATGAATGCGGATGGTAATAATGACGTGGAGGAGTCAGCAGCTGGAGAATGAGACAATTAAGCCAGCTCTCAGGTGTCATACAGCGGAATCAAGGTAATAGACAAAAATATGCATGGCTCACTTTCTCGATCCTACGTTCACGGGAAGAGCCCAGCCCTTGCTTAATGTTACTCATATTACCTCCTGATATTTTACGCGTTACCACTATGCACAATGAAAATCGAGGGACCGAAGGATGGGTGATTCTCAAGTAGGCAAGTCAGTGAAAAATCGAATGGAGGCCGTGTGTCCTGACCAGGTTGCGCAGAGAAATAAGTAGACATTTGGGCATGCCACCTACAATGAACATGTATTATAAATTACAAGGGAGAGCTTTCACAGTATGACGGGAAGACAAACTGGAGAACGAATGGAAAAACATTCGCTTAGTGATGCGTTGATGGCACAACTGTCTAGACCTTTGATCACGTGTAGACCTCCCATAATCAATATCAAACGACGGATCCACATGAAATGAATGACACTACCTCGACCAGACAGGTATTCTGGATATGCAGACTCAAAAGGTACGCATACGCTCTCTCCCGACTATTTCTGATTGACTCCATGGCTGGACTTTATATATTGCTCATACTGGAGTTTAAAATTATAGCAAATCGACAGACTCAAAGCATCGCTCTTCACATCCGCACTGCTCTTCTCAGAAGTCGCTTTTTACTTGACGCCAGTACGCTTTCTTCTTTGTGTGGTTTGAAATTTGTTATTCATGATGAGCCTTACGACGACTTGCTAGAAAAGCTCGAGGAACTCATGGTGATACCGATATGGTTCAACATCATCATCGGCACCTCCATAGTCGTAGGCTGGATTCTGGGTTGGACGTCCTGGTTAAGGCGCAGCTGTACATGTGCACCACATCATTCCTTTTTCCTACTAACTCACACAACACATTCGCACACACACATGCAGGAGCTTCATCATGGCCGTCGCGATGTTCATGAACTCCAACGCACCCCTCATCGCGCTGATGCACAGTCTCGTCGTCTCGGTCGCCGAATTTCCATGAGGCTCAGACAGCAAAAATAATACGATACGCGGACGCGCGGATGTGCGCTCATGTATATCGCAATGCACAGTACGTTGGAGATGGTGGTATGTGGATTTTCTTTTGCTTTTCACGTTGGTTCTTTTTCTTGTACTATCTACCCCGATCTTACCTATCTCCTACCACTCTCGTTTATTCCCTGCCCATTCATTTTTCTATGAAACCACAGGTTCTAGATAGCTACTACATAAGCCTCTCTCGCACTCCGATACCATTCTCGCACCACCCATGACCATCTCATCCTCATCCACAACCACGCTGTCTACATCCATCCTCAGGCTCAAGGCCGACCTTCACAGTGATATGGAAGGCGAGCGCACTCTGCTCCTTGTGGATTTCGTCGACTAGAGAGAGCACAACCGAGAGGGAGATGGCAACAAGCCACGCTTTAACGACGCAAGTGTCGAGCTTGATGCTCGTGCATCAGCATTCGTCGGTGTCGAAAAAGGAGATGGCGGGCCAATTTAAGGAGTCGCCGACGTCCTCTGTGCCGTCGTCATCCCATATCTGGAGGCCCCGGTGCCAGGACTGCAACATGCAACAGGCGCAACACGACATTCTCCAACTCGTGCCCGAATCGTCCAAATGGAGGCCGTGCGAGTTGGCCTGCGTGGGGTGTCAGCGCCAGTGCTTCTACTACGTCTAGCGCTGCCGTGGCAGAAGTGGCGGGTGGGAGATGGGCAGGCGTGGATGCTAGGAGCAGGGAGACGAGCAATATTGGTGGGATGAAGAAGATGGGATAAAGTCGTACGAAACCTCAACTGTACCGCTTCCGCCGACCTCGAACATGGATCCCATGCACCATGCCCTCCCAACATCCTCTCCAGGCTCCTCTCCACCTTTCTCTTCACCCCTTTCCCCTGCACACCTACATCCTGCACCCCCTCTGCCCGTCCTGCTCTCTATCCACATATACCTAACAATCCTGTTCCACGCAGCATTATTCTCCCTCATTGTCGCCCTGGCACTCCCATTGCAATATGCTTTGGAGCATAATACCGCGTTGTCGCCTGTGAATGGGGCGGTTGAGACGTGTGGGAAATGTGTAGTCCTGCGACGCTTGTTGTACTTCGGGGGATATTTTTTTTTGTGTGGGGAGGAGGGTGGCGGCAATGAGGTGATGAAATAGGTGATGAAATAGGAGAGGAAAAAGAAGAGGAGGGATACGAGGGAATATTGCCAGCGCGTTGAAGATCAGCTGCACATCGGGTCGTCAGAAGAAGCATAATGGAAGTGAAAATGGAAAGGGGCAGTGGGAGGGGCAGGATGGGGGTGGGAAGCCGTGCGAGACGAAGACGGTGCTGCTCACGCCGCTAATGATCCTTGCGACGAAGACCGATTGGCATGCTGGGTTTGGGGAGTGAGTTGTTTTTGCTTTTTTGCTTTTCTGTGTTGCATGTTGTGTGTTATGGAGGCGGGATGTATTCGCCTTTTCTGACTTCCATTCCTTCTTTTTCTTTTTTAGGGGGGGGGGATTCTATAACCTTCCTTTCTTCATTGTTTTATGGCGGAGTGTTCCTGATCCTTTGGTCTCAATCCCTTGACCGTTCTACCTCTTTTCCCCTTTCACGTACATTTTCTCCTTTTCTCCTCTTCACAACAAGATTCACTAATCAGCCCCCTCTCTCATAGCCTGTGATACAGTGCTGTCGAATGTTTGATGCTGTATACGGACAAGAAGGTGGGCATAAAGGAGAGAACAATAGATCGGCAGTGTTTGATCGAAGCTTAACGCGGCTACACCTCTCGCAACATCATTTTACTGTATAAAAATATTTACCCCTGTTTTCACATTCCGTATTCACTTTCAACTTTGTGCGTAGAGTCACGGGCACCACGAATATAGTGTGCCATCTAAGGCTAAAACTTATCAAATTTGGTCCTTCGGATGAACAATATTTGTTATTTTGTTAACTTGATTCTAGGAGGCGATTATATAGTCATCGGCCTTGAGATAGAGTCCTATGCTTCTGACATTACGATAGCTGAAGCTGACCGGTCGAGACTTATGTAGCTATGTTATTTTGACTAAAGAGAAAGCCAATATAATTTCTTCAATTTGTTATTCCCGGTTATTGAAACAGGGCGCTGATGTGCCAGAAGCAGACGTCGAGTGCGCATGACGACAAATTCAAGCTCCGCCTGAACCATATCGAGATACCAGCTCTTCGTTCCTCGTGGCGCTCGCTTACTTCCCACGCTTACCACCAGCCAATGGTCAGCTGAGTTTTCATCGCTTATAAGGCGAGGTGGATGATTTGAAACCAATCCCTACGAGGTCTCAGACGCACTGACAGGGTAGTCATTCGCCCACCTCTTTCTTTCCAGACGAGCTTGAGCTTCGACATCATCTTGAGCAGGCTGCAAAGAGGGGAGGTGGTGCAAAGGAAGACACAACATGGGAGAGCTGGATAGCTTGATGAATGTGACAAGTGAGATTTATTGTACATTCGGAAGATTTATTCCTATCTTTAAGTGATATTGAAGCCGCAAGCGCATATATCGAATTATATATGTGTGTAGCCTCGTTTCAGGCCTCCTGGACCTGTCGCAATGTATCACATGTATACATATCCGCTATCCACTGTCTGCTCTTGTCCCTGTTATGGAACGTTTAAGTATGCCGTCATGTACTCCACAATAGCGTGAACTCGGATGTCGCCTTCCTTCGCCTACGTCAGAGCCCCTACCATCTCCTTCGTCTAGTTTCACGTCATTCTCCACACCCACACCCGCAACCATATCCATACATGCACCTACCGTTTCCACTCCCACCTACAACATTTCACTCCCGGCCCGCACCCACCTCGTCGCCTCATATCACATTTTATTCATCCCTGCAATATACAACAGGACCCAAACAGGCTTCTAATCACGTGCTAAATTATCTCAGTGGCGTCATCATGACATTGATCATCTTCCTCATCTCAATGTCTTTGCTATCGCCCCATTCACATACCTATGCATGCGTAAGCTTACATGTATCCCTCAACTCAATATTTCAGCCTTGCCTTTTTATTAGCTGCTGCACTCGATATGTTTATTGTTTACTTCCGTTCTGCTTGCGCGCTTAGTTATTGGACTGACAATATAATGTGATATGCTGGCTTCGACATACCCCAAATTTGAAGGAACTGGAGACATTGTGGATCAGATGTTATTCAAAATCATCCAAACAGACACCTTAATGGTCACAGAGGAATTCCGTTATGAAAGGGGTGTCAACGTATCCAATGATCCCCAGAGATATTGTTCTTGATTTCGTGCGCATCGCCTAGTATACATCTACCAGTCTCGCTTAACACGATATCCTCATCCCCACTCGCCCCCTCTCCCGCACTCAAATTCATATCCACTTTATTATCTATCTGACTCACTATCCTCGATCATAGATGAGGTACAGCTTAAGTGTAAGACACCGTGCACCATCTCGCTCCGTGACCCTTATTCCAGTGCGCTGTGTTCTCATCCCTGAGACCCTGAGAACTGGAAAGAAACTGCAACAGTTAAAATTTTAATAGAGGATGCCGATCATGCCTGAGAGAAGTAGCACAATGGTCTATGACGCCAAGTCCACGAATAGTCCGGGCGCATGATGAGAGTCGGGAGGATTTGCGTCGGCTGGGAGGGAGGGGGGGGGGTTTGGGAGGCGCAGGGGATTAGATATACTGTGGGAGGAGCAGTGAGCGATACAAATAACGAAGAGGATAAAGATGAGAAAGTCGATGAAGACGTTCGGAAACTCAATGTTCAATAGCAACGGGATATCCGCTCTCAATAACGGCCCCTCACACACATATCCGCACCGCCCTTCATTAAGACTCGTAAAGTTTCTCTACTTGTCGTCGGTCGTTATGTGTTCTCCCATTCTATTCTGGGATACCTTACCTGTGCATTTTAATCATCGTACGCCATAGGGATTGTGTACCTCATTCTGAGTTTGTGGCTCAATGTCATGCATGTTCTCTCCTTATTTCTATTTTAGGCTCATCGAATCCTTGAATGCATCTGAATTTATATCCATTGATACCCCATTCCGAATTTCCACTTTCCATAATTCGACATTGAACATTGTAGTACCGTGGCCTCATCCTATACTTACAATACAATAGCTTCGTGCACAGCGACGATCAGCTCGATGTCCTCATGAACGGACATAATAAATGCCACATTATCATTGTTCCTTTGAGCTGCTCCCGCATGTCGCCCCCTGTCCGCACGGAATGGCGAATAGTGCGGTTTGGGTACTTTATGGAAGGTCATAAAAGCCAACTATCACAGTACCGGTCTATGCAGTACTGATCTCGGAGATGCTACGGGCACGATAGACTATACAGATGTACTTTGAGACAAGACAGTAAGTTAGATACGAAGTCAGTTGCTTGATTAATGCAGTATATCTGCCAACAGTTTCGGCGATGACAACATTGTATTGCCGGTGGGTGAACTGAGGGCGTCGAATCATGGTGGTTCCGTCATGATTACTGGGAGTATCCATAACGACAGTTCAGGAGAATTGTTATGGTAAGTAGCATAATTATAGTCAACCGGGATATATAAGAAAGTGTTCAGTGGATGAAGATCCCCAACTCTAAAGCAGCTCCCAATGTCTACGCCTGACATTGCAATCCCAGTAAACATCCAAGAAGATGAAATTAGCGCCAACCTCAATAGCTCAATGCTGTTTAATTTTGTTATGGGTAAATTTCCACTTTTTTGAATAACAGCACCGCAAACTTATGCACATCAGGAATTTATACCATGATATATGGAGGAACCATGTATCTTTACCGTGGGTTCTTCCATTAACTTGAACAGAAAATTGTCAATGATGCATCCTACAGTATCCAAAAAGCCTGCAAATACAAATCGTCGCATCATTATGTCAGCCATTTCTGTGCTGTACATTCTATGCTTCTTGTACTTCATTCTGCAATGGTACTACCTTGATTGGGTAGTCGTGGTACATGGAAATACAAGAGAATCAATCTTTTGGGGAACGGTGGATGGCCTTCAATGGACCTGGGTACTCAGTGAATTTATAGAGAATTCCTTGTTGATTATTTCTGATGGACTATTGGTATGTCACTGTCGTTGATTATTATTTAATTCTGATCAACATCTTGAAGATATGGAGATGCTACCATGTCTGGGGACAATCATTCTGGGCGATTTTGTCTCCATTGATGCTTTTAGTTGCGGAATTTGGTGAGTTCCATGGATGAAAGTTCAGCATGAAAAATTCCAGTAATGACATGTTATTGCAGTTCTCTTTGTTGTGACAATGGTTTTACATGCAAAATTTGGTCAGATAACCAGTGACGCAAATGTTATTCTATTCAATAATGTCACAAGTGCTCTAAATTTTGTGTCACTGGGCACCACTGTGATTACGACATTTCTCATTGGGTACAGAATACATTCTGCTTCCCAAATACATGGTTCACCATCCAGAAGATTATTTAGTCACATCGTGACAATGATTATCGAGTCGGCCACAGTTTACTCACTGGTACTCCTCTTTGAGACTATCATATTTGTTGTTCCATCAACCCATGTGCTGGGATCTCCCTTGAGCAAAGCTGACTATTACATGGAAGCAATTGTCATTGTTGTTACAGTACGTAGCTCCTAATTTTGATATGGAAAACCAGTGTCTCTAACCTAGTATTAGGGGATGGCACCAACAATTCTGGTTGCCAGAATTGCTGTTACAGACACCAACAGCACAGTGACATCAGCTGCAATCACTCACATATCTGGCAACTTGCAATTTGGATCACAGCAAGGGAGTGACAGCACCCACAGTGGAAACACCACTGGAGGAGAGGTTAATGCCTTAGTTTATGCAGACAATGCAGAGCCAACACCGGTGATCGAAGTAAATAGGGAGTCCAACACAAATGGCATGTTTGGGGAAAAGCAAGTCTGAGGCTGCTCATCCACCTACAACAATGATTCAGTATCCTTCTTTTTTTCCCCTTTCCATAGTTCTTATTTTCTTTGTCCTAAACCTATATCTATTATTTGGAATTCAGAGTGGTTAAAGAAATTAACATTAATTTGACAACACCCAGTAAATAGTCGAGATGTCTAGTACTTTATCCTATATCAATTTTTCTTTCCTGGCCTTGTATGTATTCTTTTTTGTATTCCTGAATGTGTATGAAATTTAGTTAATTTCACTGTCCTTACTGTTATTTTTTCAGTTCCCTCATCTATGGGTTTTCAAAGATTGGCCCCTCCCTTTGCCATGTTTATGTTTCCTCTCCTCTTGATATTTGTCCTTGAGACTTTTTCACACCTTTGACACTACATTTCTTTACATTCTGTAGCATGTCAGAATGCGGACAGGCACTGACACTTTCTCTCCCCCTTTGTAAAATAGAACTTGGTGGATGTCAGCATGCAGACCCATATTATGGGTTGACCAGCAGCAGATAACATGATGGTGCAAGGCCAGCTGCTTCTAGTTATTGTCGGATGCATGGCATGCACAGTATGTTCTTTGACTTATCTCTCATTGTTTGATGTCACGTTTAGGTCCTAGCGTGTTAATCATGAGAAGGCTGCTCAATTGAACTGTCTGTCAATATGGCAAACACTGACATGAATAACTTACTATATCTGCAGAACTATTCCATGCAGCAGTCTCTTTGTTCCTCCACACAGTGTTTGAAGTCTGCGCACCATTCGAGATGCTCAGTATATAGGAAAAATCTTCATTGAATGCAGTTGGCAGAGCTGATATTTCTTATGGACTCATTCAATTGGGTGAAATAGCAAGGATGCAGATGCAGATGTGACTAAAAATTAGCAGCAGCAAGACCGAACGGATAAATGCACACACGAGCTCTCTACACTGGAATCAAGGTAACGGCCTAAAATATGCATAACTTCTGCTCTTTATCCTACCTTATGGGCAGCACTCAGCTCATGTGTGAGCTCTTAACCATCTCCCTTATTGCCTCCTGGTCAATGATATTCTGTGTTGCTACTCTCCATGACAAGGACATACATTGGCTCAAACAACTGTCCCGCTTTTTGCAACTTTGGTATTAAATTGCTAATAACATCAGAACCCTTCAACTAAAAAATCTTAAATTAATATATGTTATAGTTGAACATGTAACCTTCATAATTGCTTCCAAGATCATGTGATTTGGATCAAAAATGATTGATTAATAAAATAGACAAAATAATACAAAAGTGGGACAGTTGTTTGACCCACTATAATGATACTAATATCTACCATATAACAAGGAAAACTACACTGTATAAATTGTGAGAAAAATAAACAAAGTCATGTGATACTATTTATAAAAGATTGTCATGTTGAATTCAAGTTTAACAATCTGTTACGACTAGTCTTTTTCTTTCTCCTTTCTCTTTTCTTTTCTTTTCTTTTCTTTTCTTTTCCTTTTATTTGTCATCTTTCACATCATTGATACATCATCGTACACTATGATGAGCTCTGCTTTCTATCATTCTCCAAAACCCCATCTTTTATTTCACTTCCATCTTTTATGATACATCTTTTGATGAATGC
>JANCIO010000424.1:0-23375 GCA_027604855.1 Psilocybe subaeruginosa | reverse complement strand
CATAATTTATTTCCCAAGTTATTAAACAATTAGTGAGAAAGTGCCAAACATTGGGACAGTTTTTTGAGCTACTGTAAGAGGGAACATATGGACTTTGCAATGGCTCACCTACACTGGACCATTGATGACTGGAAGAAGGTTAGCTTTACAGATGAGACTAAAGTCAATTGTATGGGGTCAGATGGGAGGAAGTGGGTGTAGAAAATGCCAGGAGAAGCACTTTCTGAGAGATCTTTACACTCCTCCACAGATACCAATCAGAATTTTATTGGGCAGTGTCTCTGCCAAATTAGCAGTAAAATGTCCAAATTTTTCTGACCAGATTCTGATTGGAACCACCAGTACCGACCAGTTCCACTATTACCAAGTCTGACCAAAATCTGATCGGAATCTGACCAGAATCCGACTGGAATCCAAGTGGAATTCATCAAATTTAAAACCCCATTAGACCCAATTCCAAGTGGAATCCGAGAGGTACTAAGCGGAACCATATTATGTCAGCATACTATTTACAGCTCAGCAAGTAATAACACAAAAAGTATACATAGATCTTAACAGTTTGTGACAAATTTGGTATTGTTAGAATTGTAAAATTGAGGAGAATATGTTTACATAATAGTTATATAAAATTAAACAATTTCTAGTAAAGAAATACCCTCTTTTCATATAAATCTGTGCTTATATAATCTAAATTTCTTAAATAAAATTGATCTTTGTATTCCATTAATTTCTATTATTTTAACACTATTAAATATAGCTAACAGAGTGCTATTTTGTTGCAAAAAGTGGTTTACAACATCTATATATATTCAAATTTACAGTATTTTGTATATTGAACATGCTGACATAATATTCAGATGATGATGTAATTACAGATACATTGTCCTCAAATTTCTGATCATTTTGATATATAATATGTGGGTATAGCTTTAGAGAAAGTGCCAGAATATATTATTGAGTTGTAAAGAACGGTATATAATTCATAAAATGTTGAGAGTATCACAAGCAATAATAGTGTAGTTGGTAAAGTATGTATAGAATTAATATATATGAAGCTGTTGGTTTAATTCCTGTTCAGTGTATTTTATAATTTTGCATTTATTACAAATATCATGTGACCTGAATGGATTACTTAAGAGCTTATGTAAGAAATATTGTGTAATATTGACTAAGCATACAATATCATATGATTTCAATACATCATTTATAAGCTTATGTAAACAATTATTATATAATACTGACTCAGCATTGTTTTGTACACTAAGTAAATACATTCTGAGAAATTCCAACTGGATTCCAACCAGTTCTGACTGGGTCCAAGCGGTTCCGACTGGTACCGACTGGTACCAGTGGGGCACTGTAAAGTACTGCTTTCTGATAGGCTAGTAGAAGGCACAGTCAAGTTTGGAGGAGGATCTTTGATGTTTTGAGGCTGTATGTTTTGGGAAGGAGTTGGATATGGGGCCAAGATTGATAGGAGAATGGATGCTGACCTTTATGTCTCCATTCTGGAAGATAAACTCCAACAAAGCCTTGCATATTACAACAAAAATCCTGAAGATGTCATTTTTCAACCAGACAATGACCCAAAGCACAAGAGCAAAAAGGCTATGAAGTGGCTAGAAAACAGTGGTATAGGGATTATGGTATGGCCCCCACAATCAGCAGACCATAACCCAATTGAACACCTTTGGGTTCATCTCAAAACAAGGCTTGGAGACTATGAAAACCATCCATATAGTATAGCAGAACTTTGGGAAAGGGTTCAGAAGGTTTGGAATGAAATTCCAGCTTCTGTATATCAGAATTTGATAGAGAGTATGCCTAGAAGGGTAGCAGCTGCTTTAAAAGCCCAAAAAGAGTACACCAAGTACTGATTATTGTAATATAGTATATAATTTTCAAGAGGGACAAATGTTAAAGGTGGCAAGTTTGGAAATGTGCGAGACACTTGTGGTCCGAGTTTTGTGGTCACACTGTATCAGACAGAGTGGCAATGAGGGCCTGAAGTCCAAAGTGAGTAACTGAGTGTATTGAGACTGAACTATGCTATCTACTTGCCTGAAGTCTGAAGTGAGTAACTAAGGAGTTCAAGTGGTGTACTACAGCTACATAGGTGTCTGTCATGTGATCCCATCAGTCTGAGTCTGAAATATCAATTCTAACAACAAAACTGTATCAATATACTTATTTTATTAAACAATTTATAGTGTGAGAAGAAAACATGATTACATAATTGTTGTCATATGGTTAGATAGATAATATCCAAGGATACCCATCTTTAAAATTTTAAGACTCTAGCCTTCTTAGTTCCTAAGTTATTCATGATTTATTAGAAATATCTGAAACATTGGTACAGTTTTGTCCCTCACTGTACTTTAGATGATCCAGAGTACAATAATCCCCAAAGCACAGTGCTCTAGATGATCCAGAGCACTGACATGGAGACAATGAACAGAGGCAATGTGAACAGAGATGCTTGCATCAGACGGTGTAAATATTCAAACTCTGATATAAACAATTACCAACTGGTTGTGTCGCATCTGAACACGTTTCTTAACCTCACTCTCACCAACCACTAATAGTTGCTACCTAATCACATGTGTCCTGGATTATCCAGAGCACCAATTTGACTACTTTGGATCATCTAAAGTAATCGTTATTCTCTGCTTCTTTTCTCCTCTAGAAATATCTGAATATTGGTGACCTTGTCAACCAACAACTACCAAGTCCCTGTCTTGATGAGGATCATCCTTGTCAATGTTCACTCTTCCACTCTCCTCAGCTGTTTAGGATCATTCTAAGCAACTATATTCCTTGTTTTTAGGCACATTCTTTGATCTTTTTCTTGTTCCTTCAGCACCAGATCCATTCTTTTTTGATAACACTTATTGTAAGTGTCCTTTTTTTTCTGTGGCTGAGACCATTGTTGATGTTATTTTCACAGATATTTGCCCTCTTGTCTAGTTTTCCCTCTCACATATAGCTTACTATAATCTAGTAAGTACTGATTGTCTTAAATCTTTTAAATATCCTATTGAATAACCACTCTTTTCTTCAGTAATGAAGCCTACACCAGTCTTTGATTATCAGAGAAACAGCATCATTATTGTGCAAGATGGGACCATCTATTACTCACCAAATGTTGTCAGGGCAGTCCAAATCCCCTTGCCCAACTATGAACCCTTCAAACAAGATTATCTCAATGTGCCAATGTTCAAACAACCAGTATAGTGGTCATTCTCTTGGGGTTGACAAAGCTTCATCCCCCTGTCTCTATCTTTCACATCCTCTCCTTTTGAACCTTTCTGTTGGATGTCTCTCATCAAAGAAAGTACAGTTTACTGTATGTTGCCATCTGGAATAGAGGAGGCAGAGAAGTGATGGAAGATGTGTGACAATGACATTCTCCTTTGGAAAAAACATGAGGAACTTTTCATTGAGGCGGTGCAAATTATCCACCTTCAGTACACCATTCTGGACAATCCTTCTCCCAATCCTTCATCATTTCACTATGATAAAACACATAAATCCATTGGTATAGCAAAATGCATGATATTGGTATCTTGTGATTGGTTCATCATTTAGATGGGTTTTATGTTGTATATCATATCCCAGACCAGATTGCATGGTCCAAATTCCACTGTTACCCCAGTGGAAGTCCCCTTACTATTCTGGTACACCTATCTTCAGGACGAGCATGGATATGCAGACTCATGGCTCGATGGCCTTCTCATGTCAACAGTTTGCTTGTTTGATGCCAAAACGCTCTGCACCAGTGTTATTTTTTGATGGTCTGAGATGGACAAATATTGCCCTCCAATTGATTGGTTCTATGAGAGTCATGTGGCGCTCTGGTTTCTATGGACAATTGTGGAAGAATGAGCTCTCTTGGTAAATGGCTCATTGGAATATCTTCAGCCACCTGTTGACCTTGTTCAGGAGGTGTTGATGCTCCTCTTCCATATTCCAAACATTTCTCTAGCTGGCCTCATTATGCAACAATACCTCCAACTTGGCAATGACCCTATCACAAACAAGACATTGGAGTTCCTGCAGCTTGAACATGCTCCTTCCTTTGTTTTCAACTTTGTTGCCAATCAATTTGTTTTCCAGACCTCTGCTATTTGATGGAATGAGGCAACTGCATCTGCCACTCTCAAGGCCCTAAAAGCATCCCAGGAACAGAAGATTGCTGAGGTGCCTGGTGCCTTCCCACTTCCAAAGATGCTTGAGCAGGCAGAAGAAGAGAAGGGTCATCTCTTCAATCATCCAGACATATTCTTTGCTGCCAGACGAAGGTGACAAGAGGAGTTGATCAAGGTAGAGGATGATGATCACCATCAGTGACATTTAGCGCATGAGGCAAATCCTGGTATCCGGCACTCAACCATGTATACCTGGGAGAAAACCCACTCATCTGGCAGTTGAGAGCTTTGGATGCGCATCTGCATCAACAATAAATGGAACACAGATGTATATTCATTTTACCACAAATCACAAAGGCTTTTCAATGCCTTCACCGATGAGTGGGATTTTTGCAAGGACTTTTGTTTTGGGTCTGACAATGAAGACAATCGCAAGTCTGATGACTATGGTAATGACTATGGTTATGACAATAATGACTATGATACTCATGGTCATCCTCACACCGTGGTTGATGATTCCTCTGCACATTCTGAGCCAGCTGACCACACTTTGGATATCATAGAGGAGCCTGAAGATTCCCTCCAACCACCATATTTGCATGATGTTCTTGAGACAATGAGACTAGTCTATAGCCACAGCTCTCCTCTAGTTGCTATAGCACCTCCTTCATCCTTCAACTAGGAGGCTATCTTGAGGTTCTTGGGTTTTGTCACTGATTTAAACAATCTCGCTGTCCCAATGCATGATGAACATGCCATTGCTCTTTTTTTCTCTCAGATCACAAGGTCTAACTCTACAATATCCACTAACATAGATGACCTTTCTGAACATAGCCCATTACCCCTGTTATCCTTGTTTGACTTCTCATTGGCCCATCACCCAGTTGATGATCTTTTTGTTTTCACATTATCCAAATCAACTGTGTGCAACTGGGTTTTAGGTGTAAATTCACTGTCTGCTGTGCTATATGTCTGTCAATATATTCTCTCAAACCCACTGGCTCACACTGTTCTTACTGTCGCACACTGACTTCTCGAACAGAGTATACCATTCTGCACGTTATTGCTCCTTCCTTGTAGTTCATGGCAGACAATGATTCAGAAGTTCTTCAAACCCACATCCTTCAGGCTTCTCTATCACATCTTCAAACCCACTGATTTTGAGGCTTATGTCCTCCAATGTAAGGCCTTCCTATCATCACCCCAGGGATGTGCTGCTTTATTACAGGGGGGAATTGTCAGCTGCATTGCTAAAGAGTTCATCAGTGTTGATGGCATCCTGGAAGGCCCTTCAGTTGAGGTCACGGCCCATCATGTAGGATATATGTATTATGTCTTTGGGAAATCCAGGCCTTTTTTATTGTGACAATGAGCTCACTGAGCTTGAGATTGCTATGATTTGTGGCACATATATGCTTTATACAGGTATGTTTTCTACTTGAATCCACTGTTTCAAAATCCTGAATCTATTCTTTTCAGATTTGAAACAAGAAGCTGTGAGGTCTTGGTTTCTCCCTCCATCAGCATGGAAAGCCAATCACTGTAGCAATAAGTGGCTTGATTGGACAGAACACTGCGAAAGTCTTTTTCTCAATATATTGCAAAGAAATCAGGCAGGGACATATCAACCTAGATCACATACTGAATGGGCAACCTTCTTGAAGGGTCAGACAACAGTCAAGGTATTGGCAGAAGCCAACAACAAGCATGCAAAAGAGTTCATGGACTATGCTCTTCCATCTCAATGACCTCTGCTCATGTAATATATGCTTTGATATTTTTCTTAATATTTGCGATGAATATGTTTCCTATCTGGACATTGGCAGGCACCCTGATGTGGACCTGACTATGCACAATGCATTCTGCAATTTATAATATATTAAATTTTGATACTATTCTACAGTCTGCTATATTTTTTTTTTTTTTTTTGTAATTTCAAACTTTTCTTGTATGTAAAATCCAAAATTTTGCAGATCATTTACCCATTGGGGAAATGATGAAATTTGGATTGGGCCAAATTCAAGTCAAATTTTCAATTTTCATCAACTGTTGAATATTGCAAAAACAATGCAAAAGGTAAAACTTTGCAGAATGTTAAATTTAAGCAGATTTCATCCTTTTGTTTGCATTCTAATTGTCTTTTATGAACAAAAAAATATTTGATAAATGATAAATTTTGCTATATGGAGCACTCAAACTATTGCAAGTCTGTTTTACATGAATTTTGCAGCTTGCAAAAATCACCACTGCCAGCAGTGCTAGTGTGTTCTCTCTAACAACCTGAATGTTGGCTTTCTCTTTGGGAACAACAAGTTGGCTTTTTCTATTTTTAGGCATTTTTCTGTTAATCTATTTTTTCTATCTCTAGTCCTGCTCCTACTATGCCTGCTGCTACTGCTACCTCTGTTCCTGCCACCTCTCTATCTCTGATCCTGCTACCTCTGCTGCTGCTGTTTCTTCCCTCAGTCTTGTCCACTCTGTTATTCACCCTCACCTCCTCTGCTGTCTTGTTTTCTGTGTCTGCCACATCCATTATTGTCACCAACATGCCAACTCCCATGGTCCTCAATGGCTCTGTCAACAATGTGCCTGTTCCAATCAGTCCTAACTACAAATAAAACCTGTATAAATATAGACATCCATAATATCAAACCTGTAAAAGGGCTTGGGGGCCCATCGAGACTTGACAGTTTTACAAGTCTGTCAACTCGTCGACGGACCTGCGAGACCATATAATCACCATCCATCCATCCATCCATCCATTCCACTAATAATAAACAAAAAGAAAAAAGACAAAGAAAAAAGAAAGAGGACAGACCCTGTCCAGGCTTCACTTCATAATCACATCCAAAAAAAGAAAAAATTCCGAGATACAACAAACTATAGCTAACCATGTACGTAGCAAGGAAAAATGATTAGCTAGCTAACATTGAACAAAAAACCATCGACGAGCGGTATCAAAGAGGCATGCACAACAAACCCGAGCTCCGAGCTCAAGGTCTAGTCTCGATAACCAAAGACAAAAAGACGAACAAGCGCGCAGTACCAAGAAAAAAAGGTATGGAATAATAGACACAGCGTACGGGCTACTACTATGAGCACCAATGAACGATGAACACACGTATATATATATAAGCAATAAACCGACCCTAAAAAAAGAAAACACGAATTCAAAAAAACACCCAAGAAAGAAGCACTACACAAAAGCGAAAGTCCTTCCTTCCTTCCTACGTACGAAAGTCGGATGTTTTTAAGGATAAAGAAGCAAAGAGGAAGCAAAAACGGGGTAAATAAAAGAACGTTACATCACAGAAGCCACGATTCAATCAAAAAAACGGGAGTACGAGTAGAGTAAAAGCAAGAGGGGGAGAGTGAGAGAGGCGGGCGACTGAGGCTGTGGTGGGAAAAACGGAGAGAGGCGGAGAGCAGGTGAAAGCAGAGAATCATGCATCGAATAAGGATAAGGATAGACGTCAGAGGCGAAGGCTAAGGGCGAGCACAGCACCGAGCGAGAAGAGGCCGCCGATGAGCAAGGTGGGCGTGGCGTTGGGGCCGAGGGTTGATAGAGGGAGAGATGCGGTATGAACAGTATGAAAAGAAACAATGAAGAAGCCGCGCAGGATACAAGCGCCCGAAGAGTATGAATAAAGTAGAAAGGATCTGACAAAGGGGATTGAAAAAAAAAAATAAGTAAGCAAAAGAAGTTCAAATCCTTCCAAGGGTATCCAAAAAAAAGAAAAGAAATCTCCGCGAAGAAAAGAAAAAAAAAGAAGGTCGCAACAAGAATTCGTCGCATACATAAATATATATAATCAAAGAAAAAAAAGAATCCACAAAAAAACAATACACACCCTCAAAAATCATCTACCAATTCATAGTATTCTCCCTCAAAATCGGCGCCGAGATCGCAGCAGGCACCACAGTCCTCCTCTGGCTCATCTGCTGTGGTCCCCCTGAACCACTACCGTACTGCGTATACTGGCCCTCATCCCCCCTCTCGCCCTGATACCCCCGCAAACTATCCTCCGCAAAATAAAAGCTGCGCCTCCTCTGCCCCCCAACACTATCCTCGTCAAACTCCCGTCCATCCGGTCGCACACCCACCTCCCCAGGGTCGAACTGTCCCGCTGCCGCACCGGCGCCGCGCATCTGCGGCGGATCCGAAAGGCGATGGTGTATAAGCTGCCTTCTCCGCTTCATCGAGCGATACACGAGGAACACGAGGACGAGGAGCGCAATCGCGCCAAGGGCACTGACAACCCCGATAATCGCGTCCTGGCGGCTCTTATTCCCACCCGAACTCGCACCCGTGCTGTCCAACCCACTGCTCCCGGCCCCTCCCGCACCGATACTATCCCCGCTGCCCACACCCGCGGAGCTCGACACGGAGAGTATGCTGAAGCCCGAGTTGACGCGCTGTGCAAGGGAGCGTGCGACGTTGTCCGAGACGCCGGTGTAGAAGGGGGACTGCTTGGCCTTGATCTGCGCGGCGAGGTCGTCCACGAGCGGCGTCTGGATGTACCCGAGCCACATCGTCCCGAGCTCGGAGAGGTCCGCGGCCGAGTGGTACGTCGTCGGCACATAGACCTGCAGCGCGAACGTCTTGATCAGGTCGCCTACGCAGCAAAATGATAAATAAAATACAATCAATCAACTAAACTAGCCCAAAAAAAGAAAGAACCAAGACACGCACCCGAAATACCCAACGCAGCCCCAATCAACACGGGCACATACGCAAAGATCTGGCTGCTCGAAATCTGGCTGTTGACCACAAAGTTCCAGTTCAAATCGCTATCAAACAAAATGCTGATCAGCGTATATCCCCTCAGATCCACATCGCTGCCCAGCTGGTCCGCCGGCAGAATCCTGCCCGGAATCCCAGTCGGCAGCGGGGCGGCGACAAGCGTGGTCTGCCCGTCCGCGGCGGTCGAGATGAGGGGCGCGACGGTGGACGTGACCTGGTCCGGGTCCGTGAGCGTCGCGGTCCCCGTGGACGAGGTCTGCGAGGCGAGTGCGAGCGAAGACTCGGTGAGCACGAACGAGAGCGCAGAGTTGACCGAGATGCTGGTGATGATCGAGAACGGCGCATCGCTCGTGCTGGATGCATCATCCGTCACGCTCGCAGACGCGGAGGCGGAGGCGTCGCTCTCGCTCGCACTCGCGCTCGCGCTCTGCGAGACGCTCGGGAAGGAGATGACCACCGATGTCGACGAGGAGACAGATACGGGCGCGGAGGGCTCCGACACGGGCGGGGCGGTGATGCTGACGCTGGAGGACCCATCGTCCGACACAGGGACGGACGATGAGCTGACTACGGGGGGCGGGGTGGTGATGACCACACTCGACGAGGAGTCCGACACAGGCGGGGGTGTGACCGACGGCTGGATGCTCGTACTGATATCTGTTTGGGAGAAGGAGGAAGAAGACGACGTGTCAGGCGGGAGCACAATACTGGAAAGAATAGAAAGAATGCTCGACACAGGATCCACGGTGGGAGATGCGCTGGTGATCGGCGGAGAAGAAGTAGGAGATGAATCAGGAGATGAAAAAGTGCTCGACACAGGATCCACGGTGGGAGATGCGCTGGTGATCGGCAGAGAAGAAGTAGGAGAAGAATCAGGAGACGAAAAAGTGCTCGACACAGGATCCACGGTAGGAGAGTCACTGGTGATCGGCTGGAGGATAGAAGAAAGAATGCTCGACAAAGGATCCACGGTAACAGAGTCACTAGTGCTCGGCGTAGGAGAAGAATCTACAGATGATAAAGATGAAGTACTGGAAAACGAGAACGGACCTGTGATGGACGGCGTAGCCGAGTCGGACGGGGTGCTTGAAGGAGGGGCCAAAACGCTTGAAACAGGTTCAACGATGCTCGAGAGAATACTCGAGACGGGCCCGACGATGCTCGTCACGGGCTCAAGGATGCTAGACAGGATGTTCCCAGGCGTAGAGGTCGGCGTCACGCTGGGGGCATCTGTGATGGTGTCCGACGCGGACGTCGGGTCAGTAGAAGAAGCTGCTGGGTCAGTGGATGAAGCAGGGGGGGCAGCCGACGTGACTGGATCAGCTGAGGATGATGAGCCTGGATCCGCTGATGCGGAGTCGGTGGACGTGGCGGAGGTCGAGTCCGTGACAGATGTGGGTGCGAGGACGCTAGTGACGTCCCCAACGGCGCTGGTGGCAACGCTAGCAACTTGACTGACTCCGCTGGCGACGACGCTGGTGGCGTCCCCAACGGCGCTGGTGGCAACACTAACAACTTGACTGACTCCGCCGCCGAGGTCGCTTGCGACACTCCCGACAACAGTGGTGAGGGCACCGACGGCGCCTCCAAGAAGGCCTCCATCAGTGGAGGATGATGCAGGTGGTGGCGTGGTAGTGGGGGACGCCTGTGCAGAGGTAGAAGAGGCTGCAGCACTGTTGGTGTCGGTCGCGGATGAGGTCGACGAGTTCGCGTCTGCAGCAGCCGCGGTTGTTGATGCGGTGGTCTGGGTGGCGCCGGTGTCTGTAGCAGAGGCACTATCACCAGCGCCGTTGCTGCCGTCGCCACTGTCGCCACCGCCGTCACCCTTGCCGTCGCCCTTGTCGCCTCCGTCAGGAGGGCCTGCCAGCGACAACACCAGTCAGCTCAAAAACCCACCTAACCCACAAAAGGCAAATAAAAAAAAAGAACTCACCAATGACACCTGGGATATTTAGCCCAGGAATGTTGATGGGGAGCAGAGGCCCATCCCGTGCGTCTAATTTGCTGCGAGATGCACCCCCCTCCAAGGACCTCCGAGCATGCGAGTTGAGGCTGGAAGAGTGGGAGGCGAGGACGGTGGTGACCAGCACGAGTGCTGATAAGAGGGAGTTAAACCGCATTTTGGTAGTACTGAAAGCTGGATAGCCAGGACGGCAGAACTCTGCCTTGTTTAATGAAGGAGCGTGGTTATGCCTAACAGAATAGGACTTTTAGGTTTCGTCGATGTCGTTAGTAGGGCAGCGGCTCGGGGGAAGGGACTGAGGACGGCGACGGGAACAGAGAAAGGAACAGGAAAGAATTGGAAACAAGAGCCCAGGCCAAGGCGGTGTGAATATCCCTTCCATCAACACGCGGACATGTCCGAATCACAAGTCCATCATTCCCGCTATTTTCTCTGTTCTATTTACAAATCCAAGCCCTCAACGTGTTATCATTCCTCGCGGTTACTCATTCTTATTCACTTGGCTTGAGCATAAAAAAAGTGGCATGCGTAGCATAACAAAAAAACCTATGTACAGCGCGTGCGTAAAAATATAGAGTACACGACTACTTTAGATGAAACCAATCTACACAAACGAAAATTTTCACACAGTCAGCATCGAATCCCACCAAAAAATAAAACACATATAATTATAAAATAAAACAACTCACCTTGTTGGCAACATCTAGAGCATCGTGATCGGGTGTCAAGCGGACGTAGGCCTTCTTCTTTCCGTCAGGTCTGTCGTCACAAAAAGATATTGCACATGAGCTCCTCGGAGAATAAGAATCAGAGTAAACCACTACGGCTCACCGGATGAGGGTGTTGATTTTGAGAGCCTGGACATCGTACAACTTCTTGACGGCATCCTTGATCTGGCGCTTGTTCGACTTGATGTCAACAATGAACACAAGCGTATTGTGCTCCTCGATCTTCTTCATCGCCGACTCGGTGTTCAAAGGTCTACAACGCCCTGTTAATATCCCCCACTTCTAAAAGAGACACACGACCACACGCACGACACAATAGTCCTGAACTGATCCATTCTTGGCGCATGGGGAATCGACTTGCGGGGGTACTTGGGCTCACGCGCAAGCTTAAGAGTCTTAGGGCGGTGGAAAGAAACAGAGAACCGCGTCTTGCGCGCAGAGTGCCCATGCGCGCCCTGCAGGGCGGCCTTTTTCGCGCTCTTGGCCTTCTGCTCCTTCGCTCCGGTCTCTGCAGGTTCAAAAAGTTAGTTTTCTTTCAAGTTAAGTCGAATGAGGGGATGTAAGGGTGGGCCGTGTGGGGATTGTTTTAGGAAGGGTGTAGGAAGGGGCTGAACAAAACGAAAGAGAACGCACTCTTGGCGACGGCCTTGCCCTTGGTGGTTTTTGTGGTGGCCATTACTGGATGTCTAGAAAACGTAAAGAAACAAAATGCAGTCAGCGAACCATTCCCAAATCAAACTCCAATCCCAGTCCCAATGCACATTCAATTCCAGTCCCACCACGCAATACAACGCCCACTTCAACGCCTCCAACCCAGCCCATACGCCCCCCAATACACCCTCCCCAAAAACGTCATCCACCCTCTCCCAACCCAATCCACCCCCCAGCCCTCGCATCCACCCTTATTTCCCCAATCCACACCACTCTCTCTCCTCCTCCCTGCCGCAGAACCCTCAAATCACACAAAAATCGGACATAGACTCACCTTGAAGCAGTTAGCCGGACGGTCTTCGTACGTTTCGTGGATGTCGATGGGGGGCGATGGTGGCGATGTGATGTGACTGGATATCGGGTCCCGTGATTTTTTTGTGACGATGAAGTCACGGAAATTTTGCGAGAGGAAGGGATAGGGGCGTGGGTAATAGTATGTCTGCAGGCGTTGCGATGCGTTTCATTGTGATATCTGCGTCCATACTGCAGTGCCACAGTATATACTCGTTTACTCTCATTACCCTAGTAGTTGTAGATCCATAATTTTAACTTCGAACTTGAAGGCTCCCCCACCCACACTGCACAGCACATGCACAAGCACATACATACTCGTTTTCTCATCTGTCTTAATACTTATTTCCTACTCAGGTCGAATACCCATTTACACTACGTATTATTGTCGACGACACATCACACTCAGTGCAGCAGGTACTCTACTCGTAATCTATCTGTAAACCCATTAACCGCGGTAATCTCCCAAAATACCTACACAACCTCTTCCACGACGCACCTCTTTCACGACTCACCCCATTCTAAAATGCCACGCCAAGTACTTGTCTCCCGTCTTGCGTCCACTTTCACTGGTTCCGCAGTCAACGCGGCCGGTATGCCCACCCATCGCGCACTTATGTATTCCCTAACAACAGCACCTCTATAATAAACCCATTCCATGCATATCTCCGAATCGGACTCAAGGTAAGTAAGTACAAGTCAAGTACAACACCTCGCCAAAAACAATACAAGGACACCGTAAAAACAAACAACAACCCTTCTTCTGAATGACACCTTCACGACTTGCACGACGTTCACGGCTTTTCTATTTCACTGTAAATACCAAGATCTATTACTTACCCGCTTATGATGAGCATATAAATAAGCCCCAAATTCGAAGACTGCCGGGATCAACAATACACACAACGCTCACTTTCCTTTTCCTAAGCCGCGTCGGCGCCATACGAACTCTACAACCATCATCAATAAACCTCCTTGTCTTATTTTACCCCCTCTTCTATCGAATGGATGGCGATTCAAAAAGGCCGCCATAAAGCGCCCTTATCTCACAAAGTACCACCTCGACATCTCGACTCATTTGTTACGTTACTAAATAAATCACAACCCACCTTCACTCCATCTCCATGACACTTTACGCCATCTCGAGCGCCCAGCACACTTACCCAGAGAAACGAGACTCTCAAGAGCGAGGTAATGTTGTCTGCCAAAATCTCATAATAATCGCCTTACATACAGACGCGCTATAAGTTATCCGGACTCAGCGCCGCACAAGGTCCTAATGCATGTAATCAACAAATTTAACAAACATACCCATATCCAGTCCAAATAAGCGCTCTGTCTCACCCAAACCAGGGTCCAATCGTCATGGCGCGCCCTCGACTCGGAGTCTAGTCTGTGGTAAACTAGGTAAATTTAATCTGTAACCGCTACTATCAAGTATGTCCGCCGAATCCCAATTTACACTCAAGCCAATCGCTAGCCTCATAATGAGTATGTAGTATTAAGAATGTTCTTAACCCTGTACTCGTATACAGTAACCCCATCTAGTCTTTCTATCACCACCACCCAAGGATCGACACCCGATTGGATTCCCCCCTCAACAATCCGCGCATCATACTAATCTTGCAGATACACCCACACCCCAGAACAAATAAAATAGATTTGTTCATCATCCAGCAGGACGGCCCTTAATGCTTCTCGCAAGTACAGTAACCATCGTAACTATCGTGTCCAAGTTCGAAGCAATGGCAGACAGATACGCTCCTATAAATAACCCCCTCTCCTCGCCTCGCTCTTGCTCAAACCCCAATCAAACACAGAAAACCAATCATCACAAGAAAGGCTCAGAAAGATGTCTGAGAGCATCACCTGAGCTCCGTCATCTAAATAAATACAGTGGCCGCAACTCATTCAAGGTATCCGAGTCGGCAGGCTACGTTGAGTCCTGAACGTTGAATCTCCACATCGATACCCGTCCATATCCTGCTTTCTACAAAGGTCAGAGCGTTCAGAAAAGTAGATAACGTTTAAAACGAGCGACGAGCCACCGTGCGGAAGCTCCCATGAGCTAATTGTCAGTCCAGATACCGTATACGTGATAGATCATTGTGAGTCTTCACGGCTCGACATTTCTGTTGGTTGGGCGGCGGATTGATCGAGGACAATTGCGCGGGGGTCGACTGAGATTATAGAAAAAGTACAAGGCGCATACACGTCACACCACTCCTTTCCACCCGAGCAACGAGCGATATTGGGACAGTTCTCACGAGTCAACCGATCCTTTTTTTCTGTCACATGTATCAGTCTAATCTAGAACGCATATGGAGCCTCCTGGATCATGATCAAACAATTACAGAGCCCCACTGTCCCTGCATAGCCTTGAATTTCGATGATCAATCCCCCATCACGATTTCTCTCGTGGCTGTGTCCCATTCTACGCACGCTCAGCTCTAGCCGCTGGGCGCCTAAAATGTTCGACTTCGACCTCAGATAGCAGACAGACAACTTGCCCTAAATCCCGCTAATCTAAATTTCATGGGATCTCAAGGAAGTATCTCTATCGCATTGTCAGCAAGAATTTGCCAGCTATTCGTGTGAAATGGCACTGTCTTCGATAATATCGCAATGTTCGAGAACATCCGTATGTGACAGGCGATCAAAGATGAGTACGACAGTACCTGGAATAGACATACCATGAGGACTCCGCATGCTCATGGTATTCGGAGGAAGCGTCGATGATATATAAACGATTCCCCACCGCAAGTATTCGATCTTCTTTCCAAACAGCACCCCTCAACATTGCAACAAACTTTTGATTTTATGGACAACACTGAATTACCAAGGTTAGTGCGACATCGTGTATTAGCATTGAGACGAGACTTCTCACTGATAATAAATAACAATGTGATCTATAGAGCACCAGAGAGGCGTGTGAGTGGTTTGCGGGAGGAGTGTGGCGGCGATCGGGCATATGGGAGTGCGTAATACCGTCAAATAATAGAAGTCTATTAATGTTTCTTATTTATTCCTGTTACTTTGTAGGATCCATCTATGTCGATCTTTGCGAAAGACCAGAATTTATACTCGCCGAAACTCTTGAGCTATCGGATGAGGATTCACAGAAACCGAAGTTTCTGCATTACATGGGCGAAACTTTTCTCGAACGCTTTGAATTTACACAGGAAGAAAGCGACATCAACAACTCTGTCTTGGCTTACGAGTCGGCGGTCCAGCTCTTGACAACAGCCGACTTGGAATTTCCAGAATATCTTCATGACTATGGAATATCTGTTTACAAACGATATACTTTTACAGGAGCAGCGGAAGATCTTGAAAAAGGGATATCATCTCTACAGAGGGCAGTTCATCTCACTCCTGAGTATCATGCAGACCTGCCTATGCTGCTGAGCACCCTCAGTGGCTTGCTTCAAACACACTTTCTGGTCACAGGACATTTTGCCAACATTGAGGAAGCAGTTTTATTACAGCAGAAATGCATTCAGCTCACTCCTGAAGGCCATGCAAATATGCCTTGCTGGCTGAATAGCCTTGGAGCTTCGCTTCAATTACGTTTTCATCACACTGGAAATCTTGATGACCTCTCAGAAGCAATTAAATTACAGCAGAAATGTATTCACCTCACATCTGAGAGCAGTGGATACCTATCTACCTTACTGAACAACCTTGCAGTTGCACTTAATTCACGCTTTGAGCGCACAGGAGGTTTTGATGACATTTCAGAAGCAATTTTATTGAACCGGAAGTCCATTCAGCTCATTCCTGATGGCCATGCAAGTCTACCCCGCTATTTGAACAACCTCGTAACCTCGCTCAGATTATGCTTTGAGCATACAGGAAATATTGCTGACCTCTCAGAAGCAATTTTATCACAGCAGAAATGCATTCAGCTCACGCCGGAGGGTCATGCAGGCCTGCCTGGCTGGTTGGTCGACCTTGGAAGTTTGTTCCAATTATGCTTTGCACACACAAAAAATCTTGCTGACATTGCAGAAGCAATTTCATTGAAGCGGAAGGGCATTCAACTTGTATCTGGGATCTATGCAGATCTGCCTATCTTGCTGAACAGCCTCGGAATCTCACTTCAGTCACGCTTTGAACACACAAAAGATCTTGCTGACATCTCAGAAGCAATTTCATTACGGCGGAAGTGCATTCAGCTCACTCCTGAGGGCCATGCAAATCTGCCTTCTTTGCTGAACAACATTGGAATTGCACTCAATATACACTTTGAGTTCACAGGAGATCTTGCAGAGAACTCAGAAGCAATTTTATTACAGAAGAAAGGCATTCAGCTCACACCTGAGGGCAGTACACACTTACCTGGCGGGCTCAATAACCTTGAAATCTCTCTTAAATCATGCTTTAAGCACACAGGAGATCTTGCTGACCTCTCAGAAGCAATTAAATTACAGCAGAAATGCATTCAACTCACTTCTGAAGGCCATGCAAACCTGGTTATATATCTGAACAACCTTGGACTCATGTTTAGAACCTGCTTCAATCATTCAGCAGATGGAGTTGATGCCCAAAATGCTATTTTACATTTTCGACTTTCTGCTTTATCTATCTTAGGCTTGCCTGCTATGAAACTATCAGCAGCTCAGGAATGGGCTCAATTGGCTCATAAAGCAGATCAATCTCAAGTACTAGAGGCATATCACACTATTATTCATCTTATTTCCCAAGTAGCAGGTCTAGAAAAAACAGTTCAGAACTGCTATGCTAACCTCATTGATATTTCTGAATTATCATCGTCAGCTGCTGCTGCTGCCATTGATCTAGGATGACATGATTTGGCTTTAGAATGGCTTGAACAAGGCCGTTGTCTTGTATGGAATCAGCTAAACGATCTTCGCACTCCAATTGCTGGCCTTTATGAACATAATCCAACTTTGGCAAATGACATTGTCCGAGTTTCAGGGGCCTTGCAAAATGCAGCCTCTCGAACAGATTCCGCTGTATATATGGAGGGAAGTAATATGGCAACAAAACCATCTTTGCAAGAACAGGCACACGCCCATATCAAACTGGCACAGGAATGGGAACAGCTACTTATCAAAGTTTGCACTATACCTCAGTTTGCAGACTTCCTCTGCCCAGCATCATGTTCCACTATACTCAAAAACATTCCTAATTCTGGACATGCCATTGTTGTCAATGTCCATAAAGATCACTCTGATGCAATTGTATTGACCTCCAGCACCAAAGAGCCTCTTCATATTGCTCTGCCAGAATTTTCCTATAATATGGCAGCTGCTCTTCGTCATGACCTAAAAATACTTCTCCATAATTCTAGAATCCGTATCCGAGGAGATGAGGATGATGCTTCCCGTGGATCACATAGCTATATGCAAGGTATTGCTGATATTCTCTGGCAATTGTGGACCTTTGTGGTGAAGCCAATCCTTGATAGCCTGGGATATTTTGTAAGTACTTTTGGGCTTCATATATACTTACTTGATAGCTTACATTTCTAATAAAGGTACCTGCATCCAATCTACCACGTATTTGGTGGTGTGCCACTGGACCTTTGGCGTTTCTCCCAATACATGCAGCAGGAATTTACACAGCATCCAAATCTACTCCGGGCACTTACACCACTCTCCCTGATTTTGCCATATCATCCTACACTCCCACTGTTCGGTCCCTGGTCAAAAAGAATCAAAATTTGCAAGAAATAAATCCAGAAAAAGTCGGACTGTTGATGGTAAGCCAGCCGGACACACCAGAGCTGCCTTGCATTCCAGGAACAGCATTGGAGGTTAGAACAATCAGGCAGCTGCTAACTGAGCACCGGATTCAATATCTAACCTTAGAAAGTGGCGATGCTGAGGTTGATCGAGTGAAAGAATAAATGGATTCTTACAGCTGCATTCATTTTGCTTGTCATGCATCCCAGAACACCACCATGCCCCTCCAAAGCGGATTTTTCCTCTACAACGGACAGCTTGAGCTCTCTGAAATCATCAAGAAACAGATTGTAGGAGCAGATCTTGCCTTTCTATCTGCATGTCAAACATCTACCGGTGATGAGAAGCTTTCTGAAGAGGCTGTCCATTTGGCAGGAGGTATGCTGGCTGCTGGATACCGAGGGGTGGTTGCGACAATGTGGTCTATCAAGGATAGCTTCGGACCTAAGTTTGCGGGGGAATTCTATAAGAACCTTCTCAGCTACGAAACGGACAAAAATATTGATTCGAAAAGGTTGAGTGCCGATGGCGCTGCACACGCGCTTCATTATTCCACGCTGCAGATCAGAAAGACGCTTGACAATTCTGAGACATCGTTATTGACTTGGGTTCCGTATGTACATTTTGGTATCTAGTTTTACTTAAAAGATCTCCACGTAATCCTATACAAGTATCTATCGCACTCAACATATCTGCCAGAAAACTGAAAGGGAGGTTATTAGCATCAGACATACGACTAGCCTCCCGTTTGAAGTGGTTGAGACAAAAGGGCATTTTCTATAAGAAGACGGTGAATTAGCTATACAAAGTTTGGATACATATGTACATCAGACTCTCTTGGGGTCTAAGTTCTATTAGATTCGTGACTGATATAGGTACCTACCCCCCATAAAGTACGCATTCACGAAGTACGTACCAATAGGTAAGCTAAATTTTAAGACCTGAGTCCTTTAAATCACTTAGACCTCTCACTCTGCAGTCACGATATCAATGCCATTCTGATAGCCATCCCACTGTATCATTCCTTCTTTTATTTAATATCTAACTTAACTCAAAGCTTTTCCTACACAGTACGCCTTCATCCATGCGTCGCAAATCCCGAATCCCTCCCCAAGTCACAAGGCTAAAAATGACCCCACCCCGGAGCCAAAAATACACCGCTCATTTCATTTCAAGCTCCCCACTTCGAACTTCGAATTTCCCAGGAACTGAAGTGACTATCCACAGGAGGCCACAGCTACCTTGAAAGGCCCACCGTGGAGGGCTCCGATACATTCGCAGTCCATCACAATCACGATCGCGCTCAAACGAGACCGAGACTCGCCGCGTACTATCATGTAAACGGTAACATCCCCACTGAATTCCAGTCCAGCGCCCCACACATCTCCACATATGCCAGAAATAGCATTTCTCAACGGCAACCCTCCCATCCGACACACCAAATACTAGCCAGCAATTTTGATACTACAATGCCCGTCTGGCACTACTGCATTCTTGCTCTTGCAAACCCCTATACCAGTCCATCGCCTGATCCCCCCTTCCTTCCAGATCTGCCAGTGTTTCCTTCTTCTATGACCTGGACGAAGCAAGCAAAAAGTCAATGCATCTGCACCTGTCAAAGTGGATTAAAATTCAAATTTTACTACTTCCTGCCACTGCCACTGTCAGCCTGATTCAGTCCAGCTCCGTCTGTGCCACGGAAAGGTTCCAACATAGTTATTTTTACTTACAGAGTAATTATGACATGAACCTTCATCTTTTACGTGTGTACTTTCAGAAGCAGGCTGCCCACTTCTTGATAGGGTTCTATCATATCAGATAGCATAGGATGCTACTCCGCTAGGCGCTGCGCCGTGCATAGGTCGGAGCGGCTTGCTTCAATCATGATATCCGCCGCATCCAGTGGGCATATATAAGATGTCAAGAAGAAAAGGTTTTTTCGAGTGTTTTTGTCCGTCCCTCGTTCCACTCCTTTCTTTCCCTTTCCCATTCCACTTCGTTCAAATTTCGAAATCCCTCATTGTTATTACACTTCCGGGTGTAATTCACTTCACTTCTGCACATTCACGGGCTCTCCTGCTCGTGCTCTCCTGCTCGTGATCGTCATTCAACCTACTGTCTCTTTCGTTCTGATTGGCTCTGTAACATATATCAATCCTCAGTCATTTGTCGTCGACTCCTCGTACAAATCTGACCATGCCTCAACATATTCCAGACGCATTACCCGACATATCCGACACGTACGCAAATACCCTGAGTCGCTGCATGCTAATATCTATTATTAACTCACCCCATAATCCTCCACAGAGTTCGGACAAATGTATGGCACATTTTATTGAATAATATCACGTGAACAATTAAACCAAACCTAGACTGACCAATAATAAAATGGTAGTACGTTGGCTTCGCGAGCTTCGTTGTGCTCGTCTGGGACCACATTGACACGTTCGCGGACGAGGTCGAGTTGGTATGGAAAGGCAAACGCAAAGGCCTCTGTCAGTCATTATTTCTCTTCGTTTACTCTCCAGAAACATTTCTCATACTTTGAATTTAGTTGTATACCTCTTCCTCTTCGTACGTTCCCCCTCTATCTTCTCGTATCCGATGGAATTCATGTTGTATCCACCTCAATTTCATGCGCATAGAACCGATATTTCACGCCCCTCGGATTCATCATTAATCTATTCGGTATGTAGCCTGACATGATGTGAACACCAAGTACCGAGCGTTCACCAATTACATCAAACCTTGCATGTACAAAAGCTTATTTATCACCGACATGGACTCCGGAGGTATGTCGTATACCCATTAATAACCCCCGAAATTGTATTGAAACTAAAATAAAATGCCACTCTACTCCTACCCCCTATATCGCAGAGGTAGGTACATGCCAACCATCCAAAGACATGTTCTTTCTCACCAATCTCCCCCCACGTCCCACTCCAGATGTACCCGCTTCGTGCGCTACGAAGGTTGCACAGTCGCCATTGCGGTCGAGGTCGTCGGCCTAATGATGCTCCTGCGCATCCACGCACTCTACCCCCTCCAGAAGTGGATACCGCGTGGGCTCGCGGTACTACTGGGGGTGGAGACAGCGATGAACGCGTGGCTTATTAGTAGGGCTGAAGGTGGGTATTCCGTATTCATGTTGGTTGTTGTTTGTTGTTTGAGCGCTTACTTGAATATGGAAATCTACTTAGCTGTTATGCACAACCCGGATTCGGGGATACACGGTATGTGGTTATTTCATAAGCCAGAATCCGGTCATCATCAACGCCGTCGCTGATAAACTAACTCCCCTTTTGACACCACAGCTTGCAGCATGGTCTTCGACCCATCAATGTACGCCCCTTCCCTTCTCTCTCACTCAGACTAACTCCATCTTCTCCCTCACCCACACCCTGCAGAAGCGCAGCTGCCTCATCCTCCGCCTGGCTCCCCCTCCTCTATGACACGATCATCTTCGGGCTCACGCTGTACCGCACAGTACCCCCTATCCGGCGCGAAGAAGCGAGTTATATTATTAAGAGACTGCTTGAGGACGGGTTGCTTTATTATAGGTTCGTGTCATGCATTCATGTATTCATTTTTTATTCTTCAGCTGGGCATTGTGCATTGTTGTTGTGCGTACGCTAGCTGTCGGTCAGTCAACCGCAGGACGTTCGACAGAACGGAATGCTCTGAATGATCTCCTTTCCGTCTTTCTTCTATCGCTAAACACTGATTTGGGATCCGGAACAGCGTGATATTCACAGTGACCTGCGTGTTAACCTTTATGATCGTCGCCGCTCCACCTGGTACAAAGAACATCGCTGCACAGTAAGTTTTGGCATTGATTTCTCTTCTTCTTTTTCAAAGAACCTTAATTATTTACAGAATGGAACAGCTGTAAGTCTCTTAAGCATTCGCGTAGAGTATAACTTAACATCCATCATTCATCTTTCTCTCCTTCTGATCCGATCCATCAACTGAAGAATTACCGTACGTCTGTCTCTACTCACCCCTATACATCCACTGCTTTACCTCACCCCCCAAAAAACAGGTCGCAATGATGTCCCGCATCACCCTTAACCTCAAAAAAGCCGGCGAAGAAATGTCACACTCGGACGGAATCCTCAGTTCTACGCCCAAATCCCTCCTCTTTGACCGCATTCGCAAACGCCGTCGCTCCTCGTACTTCTGGGAGAATCCCTCGTTCGCAATTGCCTCTCTCCCCACCCCCGTATTTCCCGCCGCTGTGCTCAGCCACACCGACGCGATCAGCGGGCCCCGGAACGAGCTGGTATTCTCTCACCCGTTACCTGACACTCCTGCCACTATGGACTCTGTAAGAAATGGAAACGAATCGTATTTTAATGCCGAGGGAACTGGTTCTCTGGAGAGACGACCAGCACCTGTATTAATACTAAACTCACGAGCAACACATAATGTATAACATACCTCAGATCTATTTAATCAACTAGTATTTCCCGGTCCTTCAATTTACGAGCCTTAGCAACTTTGAATACCAAGTCATGGCCCTCGAAAATGTCGATATCATGAGCAATGGATCATTGTTCGGTGGGAATCCAGAGATATTGACATGGTCCAGGATACACGGTAACGTCGTTGCTATGGGAGGTCTGGTCTTTGGTTCTTGCCTTCACCGTGGACAGTTGAATCGTAATTAGTGTACCCAGTACATATTTATGACAAGCAACAGCCCACTGTCCCTATCTGTTCCTGGGTATCTTGACCCTTTCTGCCACGGCAAGTGCTCTGCTGTATCCCTCCTTCAAGGCAATACAAAAGAAAGAAGGCCTTGTGGGACAGTTGTCCGCCTGGTTTATATACGTGGCAGTAAAAGGTTATAATCCGAACTTCCAACTCTTTCCATCACAACGTAACTAGAAGTTGGGTCGCTCAACAATGATTAACCACGGCTCCCCCACACTCTATCTATATTCTGCTTTTTAACTTTTGCTGCGACAGCCGGCATTCTGTTACTTCCTTCTACTAAATCCATCAGGAAAGCAGGACAAATCCTATTTAGCAATACGACGTTTACAAACCTGTCACATCATTATAACACGCAGATAT
>JANCIO010000423.1:0-23385 GCA_027604855.1 Psilocybe subaeruginosa | reverse complement strand
TCTTCCGTGTGATAATTGAGGTCGAATCATTGGATTCATTTGTTAGTTCATCTTTCTGTGCCACGACAACTTGGAAATAATGTAAACACCCTTTAATGGATTTCTTGATACCGTTGATACCATCTGTTGATTACAATACACTCTACTGTCTCAACAGACCTAACGATACTAAACGACGACAGTGGTCATATCCGGGCATTACTCATGTTGTTCTCATTTCCAGGGAATTTGAACATTGACAGTCAGAAATCATTGTTAGAGGCAATTATAAAGACAGCGTTCGAGGTGCATAAGAAGACGTGCGAGGTTCTTCTATTCGGCTTGATGAACTATTCGAAGATCAGCCGAATGTATCACCTTGCGGAGATTATTCAAGACGCAGAAATGATCACGGAATACATGCACTACAGGCAATCAACGTTCTTCAAAGGGGATTGCATAATGCATGGGTACGTTCATCGCACGAGCAGAGGGAACGATTGCCTTCACTACAAAGTGATCCAAGATTCGATTGTACATATATTCGTTTGCCGGTGAGTACGGCGTATGAATTCCTCACGACTTTAATTGGTCATTTTTTGTAGGGAATCCTCGTCTGAGGAGATCTAATGATTCATTCTATCTCCGCTCGTTGAGTTCCTGTGGCGACATTCTTCCACTGCAGTAGAAAAAAAATGAACAGTTGCGGAATAGAAACAGAGATACTTGTGAGAACCTCTCATCTATGACTGACTTCATTACAAACTGTATTTTTGTGGTCGTCATGTTGAACAAGGAATGGAATGATATATTTAACGATTGGAATAGGTGTGGGATCTCAACATCGTTCAAGCGTAGATTCAAGACACAAATCCCACGTGTACGACTTGCAGCGTGCCAAACTTAAGGTTTGAAGCAGGACCCGGGAAGCTCCACCAAAGGCTTGCCCACTTTTGAGGATTTAAGGGCCTAATAATCGAAAAAGCTTTGTCCGTTTTTGGCGGATTTGATTGCGGGAGGAAAAGCAGAGTCATCATATGTCAAAAATATGTTCTGTTTTGTAAGCACCTTTCAGGGCGGCATTTGCTTCATCAAACGAATCTCACCATCATACGAGTATTCCGTTCTCTTTCACCAACTTGAAATTTCGTATAATTTGTGGTCAAGCCTGAGAAGCGCGTTGTATAGCATGAAATTACACAAATCCCTTCCTTTAATCTTTCCCCGGGCATGATCATTTGAACTTTCCTTCTGCTCGCAATCAGTGTACCGGGATGCAAGATAAAGATGCGCTCGAAGGCTCTCAAAGCACACGATGGGGTAAAATCAGAATAAATGACAAGAGATTAAACGTCAGTGTCATGCACGAAATCGTTCTCTAAAGTATTAGACTCATCGCCTTCACGACCAGGGCGACACCGAACGAATTCCAGAATCTACATTTATCACCATTGTTGAGCACTTATACTCTATTATTCAGACTGTAATTGCATCGGTACCTAACCAATTGATTCAAAACGCTGTTCTTTACGCTAGGACTATTTCTTTCCAGACCTTTCCTGGAGGAAGAACATGCTCTACACAATCCTGAAAGAGGATACCAATACCTCTTCTCTCTGCCACCACCTCTTCTTCTACAGATGTAATAAGCATAACCCAATGGAAAGGCCTCTCGAGTGTGATGGAATCATTGAAAAAATCATCATACTTATCCATCGTCGAGAGAAGGATGAGTTCGTGCGGGCCCTTGGAGTTCTCCATCACTTTCGGATTATCGAATTTGATCCCTCCACACTCTTGTCCTTCTGAGCCTAAAAGAGGATTCACCATTGCCCAGTCAGAGCTTTCTGGTGGATTCCCAAATCCTTGCATGAGAACTGTATATGCAAAGAAATGGAGGAAGTGGTATTGGCGTTTTTCCATCTCCCGCAGAATGATCTCCTCGCGACGGACATCGGAGGTGCTTGGTTTGGTTTGCAGGCCCCCCAGTGAGGCGTCCGCATGTACTCGACCATAGGGATCGTTCGGACTGGCTCTATAACCTATGTGTTGGACGTCCGGCTTGCCGTACTTGAGTTCCGAGTCAAGGTCCCACACCAGCTCCAGTTCGGCCGATGTTGGAATACGCTTGTACCATACGATGTAGGTCTGATTTTGGAGCCAGACATTAGTGATTTCTGGATCTTTACAGAACCTACCATAACCGTCTCGTATACACTCCCACCCTGCCCACGACCAGCTTGGAAACCCTTCTCGGCGACCGGGGTTGGCTGTGGCTCGGGGAAAGTTGTCCCAGCACAGCAGACAAATGTCGAAGGAGGACGTGAACAGTCCTTCAAGAGTCCCGGATCTAGTGTGGGCGGACAGGAAGCGGAGGATCCCTGTAAGGGCATGGATGGTATCGGACTGTTTGGTAAGTTTGCGGTCTGCGTAACGGAAGAGTTGGGAGACATAGGCTGCCAGTGGTTGTGGCTCGGTATCAGCGAGGAAGTTGATCAGGCCGCCTGAATGGAGGACTTCGTTGATGGCAGAAGGAAAATTGTCGTATATGGTGTCCTCGCTCATGCAAGTTGTACGACAGCGGAAATAAATACGGTTTTCGGTGAAAATTATGGTTCGATGGGACAGAACCAGCTCCTGCAGACTAAAGATCATTCAAATATATTTATGTATGTGGGTATGGGAATTCGACTCACGTCCATCCGCGGGTTGTATGTGCACCTCTCATGTCATTGTACACCCCGGTTGTCGCCGTCATTTTGACTCCAGGTAGAACTTCAACGATCTTTTGACGTACTTCTCGAGATCCAGGATGCAGCCCAGGTAATCCGGCGTTGGCATCCACCCCATGGGCAGCGATAATTGTAAATACAGCGCACTGATAAACGAGATCCATATGTGCGATTCCATCAAACATATCATCGTCGTGATCTTGGATAAGGCAGAGACTATCGACCCATAGGTATCGCTCGCCGATTAGCCGTACCAAATCAATGGCGTCCTGGATTGTCTTCGGAAGTTTATCCCTAAGAACACGTAGTACACCTTTTGTACCAAGCTCTGTTACGGTGCTTTTGAGCAAACGGATCGACGGCACAACGCCACCCCAGACGTAGCTCAAGGCAAGATGGCGATATCCAGGGGCGGCTTCGACAATGCACTCGTCTATGATATCAATGACTCGGAAAACCTTCACCCCGACTTCGTCCTCGGACGCTTGGATGACCCCACGCTTCGGCGTACACGGCTCTCCATGATAAGCCTCACAGACCGACATCCATTTCTTGATCATTGCAGGATCTATGGTGTCGTGTACTGCACGCGCAGATCCATACGGCGACGACGCGGTGTCCTCATTCAAGAATGCCAGATTGTCCCCGTCGGTGTTGTAAAAGAAGCCACCTTTCTTCTTCCATTCGATGGTCACATCGCCTATGTCTGTACCATACCGACCAAGGAATGGTATCAGTAATTCACAGGATGGGCAAGGGGGGTCCATTTTAGCTTTGTGATTTATATCGTCCCAGTTGCCGAGTGGGTATTTGATGGGTTCTCGGTTGTTGTTAGTACTCGATAAGTCGAGTGTTTGGCAGACATCACAGAGAGGCGCAACACCAGTCGACTACAGAGTTTGAATGTATGAGGCATCTTACAGTAGAAATATATTCGTAAGACTGACCTGAGTACTCATCCTACACTGTGATAGAGCTTGTCACTGATATACTGAAATTCAAATAGGAAGTGAGGCAAGAGAGGTGAAAAGATATCAAATCAGCTATAAATGGTCCGCAACACCCAAACGTCAGATTCGGCGCTGATAATCACGATATGAATATCACCATAGATCATTGTCACTTTTATATGGTACTATAATTGGCCTTTTGACTCTCCAAAGGCTCTCCAAGAGGATCGAGTCTCTTTGTTCCCAGAATGATCGGAGAGGAGGGTCGGGTCCACCGAATTTCCTACACAGCAGTTTCCCGTGGGACGAAGGTTACACTGCCGTCCAATCCGGCATCTGTATCTGACGACGGCCAAAAATAAAACAGCAGCTGAGCATAGCCTATGCTGCAGGGCCACACCAGCTGCTTCAGCGCCGCCCATCCCCAACGTCTTCGGTAAGAGCACGCCCAGATCGCACAATGATTCAAAAAACCACGACGCCATATTTTTAGAGCCTAGGCGGCAATACACTCTGGAATCGTACTTGAACCCTGGAAGCAGCAGCGCAATATATACTAAAAATGAAACAAATGAAAAAGAGCCCGTTGAGCATACATACATGCAGACGATCGCTCGCTCGCTCGCCGGCGTTCGTTCGTTCACGATGGAGAATAAGAATAAGAGCAACAATGGAGCATGGGCAATAAGTCTCGGTCTCGTGCTGCCATATATCGATGTATACGTGTAGGTGTGCAATGGAGTTGCGCTGGGCGACATTGATAACTCCGAAAACACTCGGCGGCATTCCGTTCTTTCATTCTTTTATTTGACGAACTGAGTGATGTGGAACTGGAACTGTAGACTGTATCTCATCGCTAGATGCGCGCTTCCAGCGTAGCGAAGAGGCTCCGATATGGGCGCATGATAGCATAGCACGGGCTGGGCCACTCGCGTAAAACCAGGCTAACAGTCAAAAGAAAAGGAAGAAACAGTTCAGAGCATCCCAGGAAAGTCTGATCGCTTTTTTAAATAGACTACCATCGCGCCAAATCTAAATGGCTATGAGCGATTACGAGTGATTACGAGTACGCAGGTGAGGGACTTGTAGCGCTTCAGCCAGTTGCGACGCGGCGCCGGCGGTCTTTCATGCGGCTTGAGTCGCGAGTCACGATGGTGATGGTGCTGCAGATCGTGTGTTTTGTTTCGCGGGGTGTTATGTTATATATGCCCTAACACAACAGGTTCATTATAGTTGGACGGAAGTATAGCTTGAATAAGTGCAAGATGAAGCAGGACGGACGCTACTTATGCCGCAGACGCAGAGATAAGCAGTAAAAAAACCAACAACGGGAATTGGAAGCAGCACGCGGTGTGGTCCAACAGACGGTCATTTGTACGCGAAAGCGTGCCACTGACGAAAAAATGATTAAAGCCCCGTAATGCATACCAATGCATCCGAGACATGTCGCAACAGATATATGGACTATCTGTCGGATACAGCGCGATCAATCGCTCGCGCTGAGAGATGCGATGCGATGCGATTGAGCAGATGGGAAACTTTTGATTATTTCAAAGCACTCCACAGCACTCTTTCGGTGCAGATTATGATGATGCTTTCAGTGGTGGATGTGAGATGTCGGGGCTGAGTGGCCCATGTCACCGTGTGAGCGTGACGGATCTTTGAGGAGGGCAGATCGTCGTGCCATTTCATTGAGTGTTTTACACTCCGATGAGGAGATTCGAAGACAATATTGGGCGTGGAGATATGGACTAACACCGTGACGACGAATGTAAGCACCTTGACGCCATGCTTGAGTGTAGACAGCCGCATGCCAAAGCGACGTGAGATGCCGATCTAGAGGCAAGGACAATGATACAAGAGAAAGGTTGGGCCACCAAAGGAAGATGTTCGACGATAGCTATGTGTCATCATGGCGATGAGGAGTGTTCTAGTCTTTGTTAAAGGGTTACCCGAAACCCTCTAGAGCCATGCATGGATATAGACTGCCGCAGTGTATCCAGAATATCAGCAGAGAGCGATAGAGAGCTGAGGACAGGAAGAGGACCACTATCCAACACAATTGATAAAGAAGTCAGTAAGCTGGAGATGAGAGCATAGTCGGATAAAGCACGGCAGACGACGCACGAGGCAGACCAAGAACCAACGCCGAAGTAACAGCGGCTACTGTGATGCTCACAGAATCCATTATTTAATCCTGGATACACCACGGCGATCACATGTCATGCGAGTTGAAGGGGAATCTGGAGGAACCAAGAGGAGAACAGTGACAGTGGTAAAAACGATGGCTATGCTGTGTCAAGAGGATTACTCACTAAATAGTCACCAAGCCTCTCTGAGTACAAACAAGAACAGCCTCAATGTCGAACAACAACGATTGACGGGTTCTCCAACATGAAAAAAAAATCAAACATAGGAACAACACAGGAGTGACTGAAAAAACAATCACAGGTACGTAGGGCGCAAGAAAGATGGCGATGATGACGTTTCATGCAAGCAAGTACAAACAACGACGGGTGAGAAAGACTGACGATGATCCTCTTGTTTTCCCGTCTGTCAGCCAGGAGCTGTGCTTGGATTACAAGCGATTCAAATACAACGCTATCTCTTATTATCATTTCTGTTTCTAGGTGGTCACTCGTTCTGCGTACTCTTTTCTCTCATCCATCTCTCAACTCTCTGGCGATCTCAGTAATCTAATCGTATATAGATGTACACACCGCCAAGCGACAACATGTATATGCCGCCTCACGGTGCGAGCAACGGCGGCGAGCCGGGGTTCTTCGATGCATTTCCTGGGGCTCGTGGAGGAGGAGGGGCGGGAGGGGGGAATCCATATCCAAGGTACGTATAAATAGCTGGTACTCGTGTCGAGTGTTTTACTGACCATACTCTCCCTTCTTCTCCTTCCCACTCCCACTCTTCTCTTCTATCAAATTCATCTATTTATCCCTGCTCGTACCTCCACTCCAGCTCATCGCGGCGGGCACCCCCAGGGCCAGGACACACACCCTACCCAACCCAACCCGTGCAACTCAGCCCATGGACCCCCCCTCACAGCGCTCCCGCAGCTACAGGCGGATGGCCATACGGCGGGTACACCCCCGCCGGCCCCCCAATGTGGGGTCCTCTACAAACGTCAGGTCCACACCCCGCAAGCCCGTGGGGTCCTCCGCCAGATCTTGCCATGGGAGGCGGAGGGGGAGGTGCCAGTCCATACCATCCCTATGCACAGTGGGCCCCGGGTGGCTACACCGCGAACGTGGCAGCTGCATCCGCATTCCCGGGCGCGGGTCCGTCCCACCAGTACCAACACCAACACCAACACCAGCAGCCACAACCACACACACCATACGCAGCGCCTGGGACGCCGTTCGAGTCATCCGTGGGACAGCCGATCACAGGGGGTTGGTTTGGGCGAGGTGGTGCTGGCGGTGCTGGCGGAGGCGGTGCCGCTGAAGGGGGTGGTGGGGTATGGGGCGAAAAAACAGGCACGGGCTGGGAGACGCCAGGCTGGGAAGGCGCAGGATGGGACTGGCACGCCGATGAGAAGCGCGCGCGTCACCGTGAAAAGGAAAAGGAAAAAGAAAAGAAGAGGAGGAAACGCCAGAGCGGAGAGGATTGGGACGACTGGGACATGCTCGGGTGGAACCTGGACCACAGTTCCCCGACGTCGGCGATGAAAAGGACGCATTCGCAGGTTCCCCAGCAGGTCAGAAGAAGGCCCTCTTTGCACCGCTCGTCTTCGTGGGGCGCGCATAACGCGCATAATTCTCCGTGGACGACGCCCAACGCGCATGTCACGCCCGAATATGCGCAAGGGGACCTATACGACGAGAACAACCTCGCAAAAAGGCCGAGAGATTGGCGGCCGGATTATAACCCGCGCCAGGGCCTGTTACCCTCTGTGATGGGTGCGATGGGTGGGTTGGCGAGAAGAGTGTCGAGTGTTAAAGGTGTGTTATGTTTTTCGTCTGTCCTCTTTTCTTTCTGTCCTTTCCCCTTCTATTCATCCCCTCCCCTCCCATACCTCGTATGCGCGAAACGCTCGCTCACCCGCCCCCTTCCCACCCACAGAATACCACGACCCCGTCCGGCGCCAAATACACCCGCTCTTCGACCTCGCTACCCTCTCCCCCGCACTCTCCCTCTCCTTACGCGTCCCTCCCTCCTCTTCCTCCCTCTCCCCGCCGCACCTCACATTCTTCCGCCTCGCACGGCCGCACAACCCCATCGACCTCCTGCAGCTCGCAACCCACCCGCCGACGCCCTTCATGCGCCTCGTGCACCCCAAGCTGCCGTGGTACATCGACGTCGTGGAGAGCCGCCCGAATGGCGTCCTGGTGGGGGATGTGTTGGAGCAGGTGGTGAGGCAGCTGCATGTCAGCGTGAGGGGGAGGCATTACTGGAACGACGTGCTGGGCACGGAGGAGCGGCGCGAGATCGCGCGGGCGTTTGAGGACCGGGTGCGCGCGTACGGCGAGGGGGAGGGGCGCGCGCAGGAAGAGGGCGCGCGGTGGGAGCCGGAGCGCAGTGTGTGGGGGGACCGCGCCGAGCACGGGGGTGGCGCGCAGCTGGGCAGGGACAGGGTGGAGGACGTGGTGCGGCGCGGGATCGTGCAGGTGGATTTTCTGGGGGGCAAGTTCTGGCTGGAGGGGCTTGTGCGCGGCCCGAAGGGCGTGTGGGAGATGCGGACTCGGGCTGCCGATTGAGTGATGCTGGGTTGCGTTGAGTTGGGTTGAGTTTCTACACCCTGTCTTGTACGGTGCGCACACCATGTGCATACACACTGGCACGCCGTCGCCGTCGCCATGTTGCTCCTCAAGTTCCACCTGTTCGCCAATGCCAATGCCAATGCCAACGCCAACGCGCACCAATGCCGCGTGCGGCTAGATCATGCATTCCAATGCCCAATACGCCACGCCGCGAACCCACAACGTGCATGAACCCGCGGACAGACCGGCCACTCTGTGCTGCTGTACTGTGCGTACGCCAGAATACATTCATGCACCCAAATGACAAGGACGAGTCCATCCAGTCGTTCGTGACGTAATCTGCCGATGAAGCTGGGCTGGGCTGGCTGCTCTTACTCTCGCTCTCGCTCAGGAGAAATTGTGACTCGGCCGACCCAACCCTTCTTCACATGCTATGTACAACATAACGTATATCAGTAAATCTGCGCATGATTCGGTATGCTGTCGCTGTCGTTGTCGTCCCGTTGTCGTCCCGTTGGGGCAAGGGGGAAAAGCTGTGGCAGACACGAATGTCTGGACCAATTATAACATAAAATTATTGCTCAAATGCTCCAGAGAACAGGCGCCCGAAGCATCCTAGACTGGTGACCATTGTATCGAGGGTTTGTACTCATACAAGGACCTGTCACAGGTCTAGAAGCATCCCCTGATGGTACTCGTCGACTACCGAGATTGACCGGATATGAAATGATTAGATCGTTCAATCGTCGTCGCGACGATGAAGTATTCGAATGCTCTGATTTCATCTGCCATCATTTGTATGTACGCGATGCGTCTATATTTACAACGAAAGTCGTCTAGGTCGCCATGCAGTCGGTCCTGAGAGTTTGTCTCAGTAGCGGATTCATAAGCTGTCGAAACCTATTTCAGCGGAACCTATGCCACTGATGTTAACGCGCCAATTTACACAGATGGGTGCCGGCCCCTGTGGTTAAAGTGAAGAATTTCAGCGTCTAGCGTTGATGGCGCATTTGGAGTTTATCATTATGCCTATAGCGTATATTGCTGTCATGATTATCGTAGTAATTATCGTAGTATTTTTTATTCCCTTCGCTCTAATGTCATTTTATATCTCTGATTTGTAGCATTCCCTTTTCTATGTCCAATTATGTCCTTTCATTAACACTTGAGTAGAACGTCGAAGCCGGTGATGACACCAAAGAAGAGGCCTCTGAGCTAGATTCATATCTCTCACGAGCCTCCTCCCAATCCGAGTCTAGATTCTGCTCTTCCTCTCGTTGTTCGGAGTCAGTGCCTACAGTAGAATTTGCACTAAAATTGTTCCGGTTTATAAGCACAACTCTCGCCACCAGAACTGTTGTACTCATTCCCTGGCTGTAGGTCAGCAAAACATGATTATCAGACAAATGATTGTAACTACGTACTGAAACAATGGGCAGCGATGCATTTGCGTAGTACCGCACATGAGCTAGGGGAGATCCCAATAATGCAAAAGACGGAGAGGCTACGGTGACGGCATTGACGACAAGTGCAAGTGAGTAAGCTGCGCCTGACTCAATAACCAATGTCAGAATATGGTAGAAGAGTCTTCTGAGATGATGCATTGAACGAGCGGCGCAGTGTATTTTGTGTCCAATAAGAATTGTTGTTATAACTGTGGTGCCTAGTGATACGAACATAAGAGCACTTGAAATTTTATTGAATAGGTTGGCTTTTGCGTCACTGGTTAGGTGATTGTTTAACCCTTCTATGGCTGTCACTGCAACGAACAGGCCTGCGATTACATCCATTAATAGATATGTTCATGCATTTTATCCATGAGACTCACCAAATTCCGCAACGACAAGTATCAGTGGGACTAAAATTGCTGGGAAAGATTGTCCCCAAACATGGTAGCATCTCCATATCTGTCGAGATGCTGATGAGGACGATATAATAAAAAAAAGGATATCCACCAACCAGTAGGCCATCGGATACAATTAACAAGGAATAATAGAGAAAGCCGGCAAGTGCCCATATCTGTGGAAGGTCACCTTCCACTGTGGAAAGAAAAATGGAGTCTCGTGTGGCTCCTTTAATCACGATATTCAAGTCAAGAAAGTACCATTGCATGAGGAAATACATGAAGCAAAGCATGTACAACACTGAAATGGCTGACACCACAATGTGACGTTTCGAATGGAAACATCTTGATACTATAGGCCATTGTTGAATTTTTTTTCCGATTCGAAGGGAAGAACCTACGGTAAAAGTACATGGTTCCTCCATATACCACAGTGTAGATGCCTGGCATATGTAAGTTTGGAGATATTGACCAATGTGGAAACGTACCCATAAGGAAATTGAAGAGCATTGAAGCGTTGAGGCAGCCGCTAATCACACCTTCCTGGGCACTGACTGGAATTGCAATGTTCGGTGTAGACATGGGAAATATGGTAGACTGAAGGTGATACACTCACCACAGACTTTCTTATATACATCGGTCGACTGTCGTATTCATAGCTCAACCTGGTATCAGTACCATATGGCAGATCATGAATGGAATCATTCAGCCACTTCCATGATTCGACTTTCTTAGTTCATGAAGCTAATATACGTCTTTGTGTTTCAATACAGGTCTTGCTGGGTAGATAAGCCACGGTTGATGAGCAACTGACTCGATATCTAACTTACACCTTGTTCTTGTGCCGAATGGACCAAGGGAGAAAATAGCATCTTCGAGTTCATTTGACATCATTCAGCGATTGCATTGCCAAAAATTTCTCCTCCGACATATATAAATATATGAGCGGCTTGATCCCTGAGACCTTGAGTGAGATAGATCTCGTTCTGAAGACAGTGCAATTTGAATAACCATCTCGTACCATGCGATCTGGTTGAAGCCAGTAGAACTTATTTTCGTGCGTTCAAACTTCAACTAGACAGAGGAAGATGTCTAGTGAGAACCTGGAGTGTCAATGTTGTTGCGATAAAGGGTACTTTCGAATGCTGAGTGCGCAGTCATGACGCGGATCGGGCAGGCCGCTCGTGCCGCTGAGCATTGAAAGCAAAGCTGACGTCATGTGACTATGTAGTATGTATTGGCCGGTCCGAAACATGGCCGCCACACAGATTGCTGCACATGACCGCCGTACTTCATGCCGCACTTTTGAATTTGCAAACTTGATGCAAACTAGTCCAAACTCCGCTTGAATGTAATCATGACATTTGGGCCAATCGATTTGCAATCGATCGTGTCTTTCCCAGCTATCACCAGGATCGAAACTCCGTTCTCCTATCCCGACACATTCAACATTGACGTACCCTCCCCAAATCAACTGCTACAACCGCCTGCGATTACCTGAAAGTTCAGAAAATGATCAATGCACCACCGAAGCACCAGTCGTGAACGGATCGCGATTCAATGGCCAGGAGAGAATGAAAAGAGTCATAGTAGAATCCATTATAGTGTGTCTCAACGGTGCTCATCCACCGTCTGTGTCCCTCAAATCAACATTTCATCTGCAAAGGTCTGAATAGGCGCGATCATCTCTTCGGCGATACTCCCATCTATGATGATACAAATTCATATTCCCGCTTATTTGACGCATTGCATCACTAACGCGCTTCTCATAGCTGCCCTGACGTCTCTGGAAGCATTTTTTTCCCATCTATACAGACGAACCTGTTAACTTTTACTTTATAACGGAGAGGCGGGATGGTGCACATTGAATCCACCATCGAGTTGAGGCGAAACATGCGTCTCGATACTACTCTGTTAGCCAGAAGATTTATTCTCTTTGTGGCTTTTAATATGGTTGGATATAGATACATGGTTCCTCTCGCCTCTCTAGTACAGTAGGAGCAATCAGGTTATGACATCTGCTACGTTCTTGTCCTCCCACCAGGGTTCCTTAGTATACTCGCTGCTGAGGGAATGGGAACCTCAGGCGCCCTATAACCTCCTTATCATCGCAATGTTCCTCGCCCCCGCATCGTTCACGCGTTTCTGATAAATCGCGTCTGCGCCAACTCTGCGCTCTCTCGGACTCTCACCCAGAGGAAAACGAATGCAATCTCGTCCCCATTAGACAGGCGAGAGCAACTATGTGTTTCGAAAATGACCCACACCGATCTACCGAGAAAGCCGAGAGGATACTTCTGGACCGTCTCGGAGCCACATCGATCCTCTGGATCCTCTGTGGTTCTAGTCCTTATCCAAGTGTCCTACTGTTGGATGCTGATCATGCGGGTTTGCTCACGGTTCCAATGGATATTCTCGCCTCATATCAAGAGAGAGAGACCAGGCTGTTGTTGCAATAGTCAAGTGCTTTGTCGGAGTTCACACACAAGGGAATTGGACTGATTGCCCTAGAATATCCATCATCTACTCCATCAGCGCCGAAGTTCGAAACAGATTTCTTTAATTCATTGCTGTTACACACTACTGTGGTACAGAAAGCAGGCAGCAGAGTCAGCATGGTGGCAGGGACGGGCGCAGATATACGGTGCCAACAATTGACATTTGAACCCACCCGTTCAAACGTTTGAATTCCGCTTGATTGTAATTCATGCATTGTATCCAAGCTAATCGATCGATGGTATCTTTTCAGCTCTCGCGATGATCAAGGCTGCATTCCCCTTTCCAGACGCGCTCAACATTCTCTAAATTCCACACTTCCAAGTTACAACTATCTGTGATCATCTTAACGGTCATGGAGCGGTCTATGCACTTCCGAAAGCACCGTAATGAAGGGATCACGATTGGCTAGGAGACGCGGGAAAGAGCCATCCGGGTCGGATCGCCCTCGTGACAGCCTTGCTCATCATCTTATTTCCTCTTTCAACTTATATCTCATTCACTTAATGACTTTCAGGAGGGTCAACGTCTGTCTGTAAAGTTGCCACGCTCTCTTCGAGAATCCGTCCTGTCCTAGGCAGGTTTAAAATAGATAATCACACCGGTCTCGGAGAAATGATCATTTCTTCTCATCTCGCCTAGACTTCGGAATCGGCTCAAGAGCTGTATTGATCACAATGATCTCTCTATCGTTATGATCGCCGTCGGCTTTTGATCATCGTACTGTGTTTCAATACGATGTCGTAGGTTTTTTTTGTTCGCCTCATTCCTGTCTACTCTAGAGACACCAGGCTATCGTTACATCACACGTTGACAGAGTTTATACAGCGCAGGCGTCTAGCGCACCATCGAGCATTCCACCTTCTTATCCGAGTTATTACACCACAGGAAAATATCTCTTGTAAAGCTTGAACCCTGTCTACTGAGGAGCAATATTCAAACGTACCTACATCATTTCCTGCTGGTATTAATCCATGGTGATCGTTCGTCCAGATCGGATGCCTGGCTAGAATTCATATCATCGATAAACCTTGCGCCTCTGCGGAGGTCGTAATAGCTTACTGGAAACGCCCTCTGTCGACCCCACCGGAATAATCCTCTGACGGCTATATAGGTACATTCTCAACTACTTCCCATGCCCTGAACTTAGACCATGACAGACTCGAAAAACGCCAAAATAACTGGCCAGACATAAATTGTCACAACGTACTGTCAATTCTGATATTTATCCGAGGTGAACCTTGCCTCAGATGGCGGGACATCATGTACTGAAAGTTGACAGCTGCGTCTCGGGAGGAGTGATCCGTGACAGATCATTGCATCAAGACCGTGGAGTCGGTAGTCGGTATGTTACAAGGCAACGGTTCGGCGGTGGCGCATTATGCTCCTTGGGCTGTGCACCCTTGTTGTCTTGCTCGCATAGAGTAACAGAATCGTCTGTTCCTCATCGGCATATCTATCACAACCGCCTCGTTCGTAAACAGCGAGCTAGCCACCCCACTCGCATTCAGCAGCGCCGTCAGTGCCACCTTCAGCGGATCCACAAAACACCCCTCACTACATGCACCTACTCCTGCTTCACTAGAAAGGGTTCTGACTATGGTTCTTGAAGAATGAGATGGCAATGGCTGAGCAGGAATATCTTTACTTTCCACCTAAGCTTGCTCGGCCATAGTATGCCATCGGTGATGCCATATCTGTCATTCGTAAACTTTAATTTTTTCATTGGTGCTGGTGGGGCATCAGGAAATGTGCGTGGCAAGGTTGCGTGCTTGCGTGCGCTTGAGTGCCACACAAGTGCACGCAAACAAACATGCGCAACATTTGCGTGCATTTGCGCGGACTTGGATCATACAAGCGTGAATATGCACAACTTACTTAATTTAGTTGGTCAATTCAATGTATATGTGCGTGCATTAGTGATAAATAAATTATGAGAAACCGGTTAAACTGCCTACTATTAACTTGTGATATCTTATATCTATGGTTAATTAGCTCTCGCTTTGCTTCCTCTTCTTCGGAATGGATCTCGGCCTGGGGCGAGGTTGTACTAGTAAATTTTCTATTGGATTTGACTTTGGAAAGTTGACATAATTAGGTCCCGGTTTGACAAAATTAAAAGACATTAGTGGACACATTTGAGATAGGTAAAATGTCAACAATAAAATACTGAGCTCACCTCCATTTCATTATCCTCTTCTTGTCAATCTCTGTGATTCCAACTCTCAGGAAGGTAAGAATATGGTCAATGTGAGACCGATTTGAGATAGTCAATGAAGGTATGGCTACACCGTGACACCATTGATATAATAAATTGGGACAAGTCTAGAAACTGTATTGTGATGCTCTGTGGAGCCATCGTGCTCTCCAACGTCAGCAAAGTATTTGTATATGTACTTTATCAGGCCCTAATTAATTGCCAATCAAAAGGATACTAGGCCGGTATGTCATTCATGTTAATTTTATGAACTTACAATGACCATCTCGTTGCGATTTATATTTAAATATGAAGCTGTGATTGCCAAAGATTGGGAAGGGAAGGGAAAATCAGTTAACACAATATTCTCTCCTCTTGTTCGCGTTGAGTATAAATATGTAAGAGCTTGAAACAATGAATCTAAAAGCGAAACTAGCAACAGAGACCACAATGACAACTCAATTTACAAAAGGAATCATCTCAACAAAAAAAATTGGCGGAGTTCACACATCTAAAACTCAAATTTGAAGTAGTATTGAAATTTGAAACATGAGCAACGAAAATAATCATTTCAACGCAAACAATTCAGAGTGTTTACACATCTAAAATGTCAATTTCGAGTTGGATAGCAAGTAGAAACATAAATAATAATGTGCAAAGCGAGTTTAATTTATTTCAATATGGTTTTATGTAGGTGAGGGATGCTGAGCACTGACCGAGTGCACTTGCGTGTTTCTAAACATTGATTGAGTGGTATTGCGTGGTGGTTAAGTGTGGTTGCGTGGTGGTTGCGTGGTGGCTGTGTGTGGTTGCGTGGTGGCTGTGTGTGGTTGCGTGGTGGCTGTGTGCAGGCTGCGTGCGGTTGAGTGTCAGTTGCACGTAGGCTGAGTGCATTCATGTAAAAGTTGTGTGTTCACAAGTGTACATTATTTGAACAGAGGGTGGTGGAGAGTAGTAGCTGTTTTCCCTAAGCAGAACTGAGCACATGTCAGTAATATAGAGTGCATTACATGGAATTGTTTATTAAGAGTAGGCGGGACAGTATTTAAATGAACCTCACATAACTAATTTCAACATGGAAAGGTATCAGAAAGCACGGAGTTGATTCAAGTCCATGTCAAGTCTCAGTAAGCAACAGTAAAGGTATGGCAATATTATTGTTACTTATAAAGATAATCCGACTATACACTCAAATGCGTATACTAAGTCCAAGTTGCGTGGCACGCAAATGCACGCAACGCAGATTTCCGTATGCCCGTGCTGGTGTATTGTGCGGATTGATGATTAATCAAAACAAAATTGTCCACTAAATAAGATCAAGATATATACGCGTGTTATACAGACGGTTTGGTCGGCAATGGTGGTGAAAAGGTCTGGTATTTGATAAGTATTATAGCACCGACAGCCGTAAACGAAATCTAAATGATTGGAGCCCTAATAACGCGATCAACCTCGTAATTCCCTTCGTCACCATCATTGGCCAATATTCCGCGCACTTTCAATACCATCCGACTGCATAGCGTAGATGACATTGCAATTGAAAATCCCAGGGGAGCATCAAAATTCTCCTGTACAACACGTTAAAATTGATCACACGAAGAGCTATTAAATCGGCTTACCAGGTCCACTATCCAGATAACCATACAGATAAGGTAAGTAGCCCCGGTACTGAATGTGTCAGTGAATTAGTGTACGTCGCTCTGGCTTAATGAATTGAAACACTTGCGCTATGAAATAAAGAATCGAATCTTGAACCAACATATTAACGAGATTTACACTAGTGGAATAATACGATCCCCGGAAACTGAAGTGCCGAAGTCCTTGCATGATTGCAAGTGTGCACAAGAAGCACTCAAATACGAATGTGGGGATCCAAAAGGCGTATGAATAGGGTTGAATGCTCAAGAAAGTGCAGAAATTTCCTCCAGGGATCGCAACTGCACGGACTGAATTATCTGGGGAATAAAAGTCTGTCTTAGATTCTTGTCGAATTGATATTAATCATAGGGGACTATAGCAATTACCCATATTTTCTTGGTTGGAAGCTATCACCATCACGACCGTGGAAGCCGCGGTTGACAATATGTAGAGAGGTATCATGTATGCCAAGAGTTTATGGCTCTTGTTGAAAAGTGCATACAGTCGTACCTGCAAAATGGCTACTGTCATATTTGGGTTAGTACGGCCTAAAACCAGTTATTTGAGGCACCTATTAACTTTCCTTGTGCAAGAAGGGGTCCCAGCACACCCGTCCAACCCTGCCAGTATGCAAAATGTAAACCTTAAACGACATGTTAATTGACATTGAAGACCCGAAGTGATACTACACTCACAGCTACGAATGAAATAGACCATAAATAATTAGCGTTCCTTATGGTGTCCCAACCTTCATGCAAATACACACAACTGAGAGAAAAAGGGTCAGGTATACCTACGTGGTGTTTGATTAATGCTGTACATACTTCGTTATCAATATTAGGAGACAGGAATGCTATATATACCAACATAAGCAAATATATGCGCTCAGGTATTTGCAGCTTACCATATGTATGATATCTAATGGAAGTTTGCTTGCAGTAGCGTATATGAGAAGCTGACAATATGACTTACGCGACTGCGGCAATAAAGTAATAACGATTCTGGCACCGGACAGTCAGCTTCTTTTCAAAATGTCAAAAATATTAAACTGACCAGGAAAAACAACAGTTTCACAAAGCTGAAGCGCTTGTTCTTGATAGAGGCCAGCCGTACTCAGTGAAAGTGTCCGTGAAAAATAGAAGAAATACGCACCCACAGAAAGGCTATCTGGCTCGTAGGAAAATCCGAACGAGTGTCAGTATGGTGGATGTTAGCCACAATGAGTTGACTTGCCTCTTGGTCGAAGGTGATGACTATTATGCAGGCATATATTCACCGCGTGCCTTCGTAAATTTACATTGTGCTGCTCACTATAATCATATAGAACGATGGAAGTTGACGATACTACAAAGCGGTGGGAACATGAGTAACATGGAAAGAGAGCAGGATCAGACACACATGTGGATTGCGATTGACGTACGTCTACAGAGTCTGATAAACTGTACAGCTTGTATACCACGGATTAACTCGTCCATTGGCTGAGGGGATAATAAAATGGACGTAGTGTTCATTCAGGATTGTGGGAAATGTATCCAGAGTAACTAGGGTTGAAGGAATATGGGGGATCCAATCGATTTCGGATACGTCTTTTATGGACCACAGAAATTAAGGGAACTCAAACTCCCCACAAAGCAATGGATCAATCACATTCGGAGCTACGTAGAGTCAGAGATAGCTTCTCACCACTACTTCAGATATGTTTTTCTGATGTTCTAAACCGAAAGATATACAGGATATATGGTGTTGTTGACATCGATTCTATAATAAAAATCATCACAGACGAGCCTGGAAGTATTTCTTACCACGCAATTTGTATTATTAAATATGCTGAGGCGGAGAGAGCCTCTATGACACAAAATTAGCACGAGAAAGCCTGCAGTGCTAAATCCCAACCTTTAGGGCTCAAATTGAAGTCAATAAGTGAATAGACAAGGAAAATTGTAGTACAAAGAGTCGAGGAATAAGGGCGTGTCTCTTATATACGCAGAAATAAAGGGCAGGATTTATTTTTATACCTCTGACATTCCCCAGTAATAGCGACACGATCTGTCAAAGTGTTGTCTTACAACGTTGGGTCAAATATGCATGGCATCTAATAATTATCAGATGAACAAACGAGCCTTATAATTAATTACGAGAGAAATTCACTCCCATCAATACCCCGTCAATCATCTAATTTTAGACGGTAGACAATGAAACAGCATCAATCAGCAGCCATCAGAATTGTTGAGGTATAGAGCATTCCGAAAGCGGGATAAGCCACATCGGTAGAATCAGAGATATCTCTTCACCACTGCTTCGGACACGTATTTTCCCATCTTCTAAAGCTAGGCCTCAGAATATATCGTGTTCCTGGTGCTGATATCATCATAAACATCACCACAGACGAGCCTGGACGTATCTTTCACCACACAATTTGGATCAAATTCTAATTCGGTACGATGTATTGGAAATACATATTAAGATAGAAAATTTCTATGACGCAATGCCTACGCCAGCAAGCCTGCAGTGCGGACTACCAACCGTCAGGGCACAAATATAAGTCATTGGGTATATGCACAAGGAAGATCAGAGTACAACCGTCAATAGAAAATATTCAACATCCGATAATAAAATGATCAAAAACCTCCCATCATAGCGGTGATATCATTAAGTGACAGCTTGTAGTATTGGCTGCAAAAGCTCAAAATACAGTGCAAGATCAAAATGTGCTACGCGTTGGATATTGATCATGTTCCAGTGATTAAACTCGCCATAGAGAAACTGGGTGTCGACTTTGAAAACATTAAGGCCTACCTAGGTCAATGCAGTCTATAAAAACTCCCTCTTCGGATAAGGATTGAGACAAAATGCTGTAAAATATTTGGGGAATCAAGGGATGTGCGTGGCAAGATTGTGTGCTTGCGCGCATTTCGAGTGTCACGCAGGTGCACGCAAACAAACTTGCATTACATCTGCGTGAATTTTAGCAGACTTTGATTGCGTGAGCATGTAAATACTTGGCCAATTCAGTCAATGTAATCCACGAAAGCCATCCACATCCACATCCCGAAACGCTGAAGGTGTGCAGAATCTTACATGCGTGATCCTTGGACAAAAATTAAAATGATATCAAAATTTTATAGTCTCTTGGGTGGGCTTATTCGATGACTGTAGATGTGGGACAACGTCATAGTCTGGCAAGGCTCAGATGCGCCGGAGAGTGTCAAATTTCACACCGTATTTTCACTACAGTGCATGTTATGATGGAACTCGGGGACTTAAATGTTTTGGGAATGACTCTTAATTGATGATGTTGAGCTGAGGTCTGAGGTTTCAAACGTTCGAACGTTCAAACATTCATACGGGCACCGTACGGAATGTAAACGATAGTGCTTGTACAAAAGCGAGACGTGATATTCGTGCTCGCCGTGCCCCTCAGAGTCCAAAATTACGGCTGTTCTTTATATTGGAAGGTTGAAGTAGGCGCTATGTACTTCGAATGTAGCGAGTGTGTCCAGCTTTTGGGATAGAGTAAATATGGAGAAGGCGACAGAGTACGAAAGCATGAAGTAAAGAGAGCTAGCAATGATTAATGAGGGCATGCAAATACCCCATATATTTGGCATACTATATCACCAGAGGTTCAGGTAACTGAAAAGGTACTGCCTTCCGGTGAACTCTCGACAAGAGGTGGTGGTAGCTGGTGAGAGTGAAAAAAAAAACTGAACTGGTTGTGCCAATGATCCTGCATGTGACCGAATCGGGATAACACGGATGCTCTCGATCTGACTGGTTTGGTCTCTCGCCAGCCGCCGTCTTCAACATCTTTAAGTTCTTACGTTTGATAAGTGAACCGGTGATACCTTATAAGTCAATAACCCGTCATTGGATTTGAATTCTATCCCTGGCCATGTGAATCTTTAATGGTCTTTAATACCATTGTGGGGTCGTCATACTTCATTGAATTCATTGTTGATATATACTGTACTGACGGCGTACAGCAAGGAGTATTATCAAAGATGGTAATCGCTTCTAGCCCAGAGCACACTAGGGGATCGAATCGTCTAGGCTCGATAATTCCAGCCTCAGATTAGCCATACTTCAACGTATCATGGAATTTTACATAGCCACTACAACGACGGGCTCTTAATGGTGGAGTCGGACGTGGAGGTTGCGAATAAAGGTGAGGATCAACAAAATCCGCATGGACAAAATTTGGTTAAACCATTACCTGCTCGATTACGACGCGATTGGTTTCATTGCTGATAGTCACATTCCACGTCGTAAACTCTCTGAGTTCAGTGAGATCCTTCTCCCACACGAGAGGACACTCGATGTTTGCTCTGACCAGCTGGGATTCTGTAATGGATTGACGATTAGATGGATATGGTGCAGGACAGCGCGAATAGTATACCTTGATATCGGCGTATCGCATAGATTTTCAATCTCGGGGTGAACGCCGTTGATATCGCAGTACCATCACTGATTGACCATAAGCACGAAGGTGTTAAGATTGAAAACAGGGTATGAAAATAATAAGGAAATAAAACGTGCTCAACATTTTCCCAACATAGAACGGGCTCAGCTGTGGTCTCTGCGTCATAGTATATACCCTGGGCTGTGGATTAGCACTTAATTCACAGAAAGTACACAGTGGCGTACGAGTGCGATATCAGCCGAATGGCCTGTGTGGTTGACACATTTAATGTACCCCTCGGTACCAGGCACAGCCTCGGCGAGGTATTTATCATTGTTCGGATTGGTCTTCATTGTACACTTTTGCCCACTCTTGACATGACGGTAAATAGGATATTGAAAGTATCAGAGAGCATATATTACATACTTCACAAGGTTGGACACTGGGGATAGACACATAGTCATCATGTTCGACCTATAAAATGTGATGAAATTTAGCCTATGCATTACAGATACCCCACATAAAGTACCTGTGGAATAACCCACGCAGTCCGGCCGGAATAGTCGACTGTGGCGCAGCAGGTTCCGCTAGCTGTGAATGAAATGATCTCTGACAGAGAGGTATCAGTTGAACGGATCGTGGATATTAATCCCGAAACATGTACTCCAATAAACAGGGAACAAGTCAACGAATAACTCGCCAGGCCTCTTGGGAGTTTCAAACATGAGCAACAGGTCGATGTCCCCGCCTAGGTCTTTAGTCAGAAATTCCAGTGTCCTAGCTTTGCCCTGGACTATGTTAGGATCGACAAAGACATTAATATGCCTAATAAAATATGTGTCAGTCTAACTGCGGCAGATGACCGATATCAGGGCACAAACGATGGACCAGTATAGGAAGAGTCAGACACAGCCATAGCTTTGATTGGGCAAATGTGGATACGAATCACACAGACGTTCCACCTTTTAAAGGAATCGGTGACAGCTGGTGATCAAAGATAGATTCGGCAGAGATTGGAAGATTCGATTCCGCCTGTCAACAATGACATTATTACGTTCTATTCAGCCCAAGGCACGGAATGAGCGGTTTTGAATTTTAAGGACAGAGCATCATCTCGACAGGGGCAATCTCGGAACGGAGTCCGTGCGCACCCCACGTGGCATTCACAATATGTCCCAACATCATCGTGGCTTCTCAACTCGGCGATCTTCCAACAAGTCACTCAACTACTGCAATTACCTCTTAACCTGACTCGCCATCCCTCGGATCCGCTCCAGGCGCGTCCGATGGAACTATAAGACCATCCTACCCAGATCCGATGATCATGACCACCACACAGACTACCACAACGACCTTTGCTGCGTTAGTCCTAGATATCTTTGGACAACAGCCAGGTTTAAGCAATTTTTACACCCAGCTCACATTCATCTTCTCACTCCCCCACACCTTGGACACCAACTTACAGTACAGAAGACTCAGATTACGGACAACCTCGTTGACGTACTGGAGGGGCTCTCAGCGTCTTTCCCTTGAGTCGCAGGACAAGTCATCAACACAGGCGCCGACCCCGCATCTTTTCCCCCTAACACGAGTATATATGCCATCGTCCCTCTCTACTCGACCCCGGAACTCGTCGTCAAGGATCTCCGGGATGATACATCACTGACAATGGACGCCATGCGCAGCGCACACTTCCCATTCACACTACTCTCCGAATCCCTGCTCTGCCCCCGCACAACGCTGCATCTCTCCATTTCTCCGCCATAAACATCTCCCGTCCTCGTCCTGCAAGCGACGTTCGTGCAAGGCGGGATGTTGCTCACGTTCGTGGCGCAGCACAATGTGATGGATATGACGTCCCAGGCGTTTGTGATTAAGCTGTTTGATAAGGCATGTAAGAGGGAGGGGTCTAGCGAAGAGGAAGTGAAGGAAGAGAATGTGGATAGGGAACATGCGGTTCCGCAGTTGAAATTGGATGGAGCGGGGGAGTATACACCTATCCGGAGCTCGCTTTAACATCCTTACTGCCTAATGATCCGACCCCTCCACCACCACCACCACTCAATTGCACCTAGGCGTATTTCTCGTGCTTCGCCGAATCCCTGGTTGCACTCAAAGACTTCGCCTTATCCACCCTGCCATCCAGCACCACGTTCATATCGACTGACGATGTGCTAACGGCGTTCATCTGGCAGCGCATCACGCGCTCCCGGATCCCTCATCTTTCCCTTCCAGCTGGCTCGACCAACTTGGAATCCAGTCAACAAACTTAATCATCAACACGAGCACAAAGACAAGGACGAGAAAAAGCATCGTCGCACGCGCGATCGACCTCCGCCGCTTCGTGAGTCTTCCAGACACCTACCCGGGGCTGGTCCAAAATATGACTCGTAATGCCCTTAGGTATCGTATCTTAGCTACGTGCGGGAATGACGA
>JANCIO010000422.1:0-23401 GCA_027604855.1 Psilocybe subaeruginosa | reverse complement strand
ATCCACTGGAGTCCACTGGACTCTGTTTACCTTTTTACACTCAGTATATAGGCAAGTCCACTGGAGTCCACTGGAGTTCATATGGACTGTGTGGGGGATGGTAAAGTACTGGAAAGTCACTACCAAATGCAGTGACTGCATTTACCTAAGATTGCCATGTGCCCACAGTCTTTGGACTTTCTTAACTGTTCCGAGTGGTGGTTAACAAAAGTAACTTTTCTCACATTGCCATGCAAATTTACTTTTTCCCCACAAAAGTGAAGTAAAATGAAGTAAAAATGAAGTAAAGGTGTGAGAAAAAGGGACAATCGAGGTGAACGTGGGAGCAGCTGTCCTGTCATGCATAGGGCTATGTTAACACTGTTATGGTCGACTGACCAATGAACACTGTTGGCCAAGCACGACTTCAAGTTGCCGCGGTTCCATAAGACTATCCGGATGCTTCCTCTCCTTCTAATTTGTGTGCTGGCGCAGAGTACATGTGAGCGGCAGCGTGGTTCTATTGCTTTATGTTGTCCAGTAACACACTCTCCCAGTAATTTATGTCCTTTTTGGGATGAGCTGAATGCGGCATCCCAGTCTTTCATATTCTATTTAAAATATAAGCAAAGTCTTGTGATGCATGGCTGTCATTATAATGTAAGAAATGCCCCTGCTTCAGCTTCAGGCCATCTTCAGGCCAAATGAGAGATTTGCCATCAAATGGGGCTAATATTTGGCGACGAGATGTGGCACGTGATGGATCCCTAACAATAAACTTTGTTGTGGACATCCTTGTCGATTCGATCTGGGCGTGCCTTCACTCCTCCGCTCAATCTCTCTCTTGCTTTATTCTCATCTAGCCAGGAATCTCTCTTCCACGCTTTACACTTCTGGTGCTTTTATTTGCATACAACACCGTCTATGCTGATTTACAACAAACACACAAGACTCTCGCTCTCCCTGCACACTAAAAGCGAAAGCATGGCTTCATCTACGCCCACTCTACCTGCCATCTCGGGCACGGATCCTACAAAGTATGTGCTGGATTTAATCCAGATAGCTATCGCGCAGAAACTCCCGAATGTGCTGCCGCTCACGCTGGAGCAGGCACTTGCGGAATTGACTATGGAAGGAAGGGGGAGGACTTCACTGTTGCGCTGCCCCGATTCATAATCCCCAGGAAACTGCCAAAGTCATCGAAAACGTATGTCATTCTTACTCTCTGCCGTACTAATACAAGCAACAATGCTCAACTCGACTCACCGCACAGTTCCAACCGGACGAATGGATCGAGTCCATCATGCCCTACAAGTCGTTCCTCCACTTCAACGTAAACAAAACCAACATGATGCGGGAAATGCTCACTCAGATTGGCGCACTCACGCGCAACGCGCCCTATGGCTAGACGAAGTACAGCACGAATGACTCGGTCAAGGATAAGACGGTCATCATGGACCACTCATCGCCGAACATCACCAAGCCATTCCACGTTGGGCATCCCCGGAGCACGATCATCGGCTCATTCCTTGTGAATCTGTATAAGGCATGTGGGGTGGGAGGTCATCTCAATGAATTATTTGGGGGATTGGGGCACACAGGCGAGATTCTTTCTTCACTTCGTCACCTTTTCGTTTTTGATTTCGGTCCAATCCCTTTTCGCCTCAGATGTGTTCTTCGAAGCCGACCTCGAAAAGGATGCGCCATCAAACACCTCTTCGATATCTACACCACCATCAACACAGACGCCGCGGCCGACTCCGACGTCAAGGCCTCCGCCGCGCAGTGGCTCTGGTTCGTGCCACTGCTGTACTTTATGTTATTGTTGACCACTGACGTCTATAATTCTAGTAAATCAACACACTCAACGTACGGCTCTTCACAGCCGCACTACTCTTCTCCAACGTCGTTTTTTACTTGTCTACCGGTGCGTGTACATGACGAGCAGTTTTCCCATCATTCTTTTTAATGTGACTTACGCTGCATCTAATCGACGTTTCCACAGAAACTCAAGGAACTCTGGGTGATCCCGACATGGTTCATCATCATCACAGGCACCTCAATGGTCGTAGGCCGCGTTCTGGGATGGAGGCTCGGGTTGAGAAATTTGCAGCAGTACGTACATCCCACCCTTCCTTTTCCCTGTGTTCGTTATTCTTTTCCATGATTCGCGTTTCTTTTCGCGTTCGTTTCGCCATCTCCTTCCTTTTATCCGTCTCCCATTCACATGTACTTTGTATATTCCCCACCGCATTTTACCTTACTCGGCCTCGTTTCTCTCATCCCTCCCTACTTAACTGATCCCAACTCCCTCTCACAGTGTCGCACAGTCAGTAGCTTCATAATAGCCGCCGTGATGTTCATGAACTCCAACGCACTCCCCATCGCGCTGATGCTGAGCTTCGTCGTCTCGGTGCCCAACCTCGCGTGGGGCTCGGACGATAAAAAGAAACGCGCTGACATATTCAATGACGTCCAGTACGCTTGGGGTGGTGGTATGTGGTTTTTTCTTTCGTTTTACGCCATGTTACACTCCCTTCGTATGTACCCTATCTCTCGCGCCATACCGCCACGTCCATCGCCGTCTCTGTTCTCTTACTCACCCGCATACATCCCGCTAACCACCTCTCATAGGTCGGGTACAGAAACGATGTAGGCCTCCTCTCGTGGGCAGGCACCATCCTCGCACCACCCGTCCCCTCATCCGCGACCCTGCCGTTTGCATCCATCCTCGGACCCGACACAGATCGCAACGCTGGGGGTGAGGGCACGCCGCTCCTTTTGGACTTCGCCGATGACGACGAACAGGAGGGAGATGGGGATGAACATGGTTTAAGGACGCATGCATGGAGCCCAACGCTCGTACAGTCGTCGGCGTCGATGAAGAGGGGTGGCGGGCCAGTTCATGGAGTCATCCGCCTCCTCTGCGCCCTCGTCGCTTCGCATCACTGCGTCCTCGAGAGTTCCTGGTGCTCTGGTCGCTATGTCATTGTTCACGACATCCGCATGGAACAGAAAAAGGCCCACACGCAAATGGAACAGGGACAAGGAACCGGGACACGGTGCAGGAGCTGGAGCAGGAATCAGCAGGAGACATCTCCTGCTGCCTGGCAGGCGCAGCAAGATGTTCTATAACTCATTCCAGTACAGGGCTGGGGACGTTGGTGCTTCCACTGCTGGGGCTGGGGCTGGGGCTGGTGAGACGCGAGGTGCTGGAGGTGTACAAGGGACGGGGGACAAGTGATAGTGAGGATGAGGGATACAAATGAAGTCGAGCGCAACCTCAATGAAACCTCTGACCTTGAGAACAGCGCCTACCCATCCATACCGCACCCTCCCAGCACACACTCCTCCCCCCTTTCCTCCCTTCTTTCCTCCTTTCTTTCCACTCTCCGCCCAGCCATCCCCTACACACGCTGCTCCTCTCGAACCATGCATTCCGACCAGTCTCAGTCTATGCCGTCCCGTCCGTCCCGTCCTGCTCTCGCTCATCATTACCTTGATACCCCCGCTGCAATATGCGCTGGAACATAATAGCACGTTAAGGCCTGTGAATGAGGCGGTAGGGATGTGTGGGAACTGTGTAGTGCCGGTGACGCTAGTTGTGTATTTTTGGGGTGGGGAGGAGAGGCGGAGGGAGGCTAGGCGGAGGGAAGGAGGGTGAGAGGAAGAAGAGGAAGTGGGAGGTATAGGAGGTATATACAGAGCGTCAAGGATATATTCTGCTTCGGGACATATTTAAATAGGAAAACGTAGGATAGTGGCAAAGGAACAGAAGATGGGCAGGGCGGGAGTGAGAAGCCGGGCGAGCCGAGGATGGTGCTGCTCGCAATCTTGGTGCACATGCTGCTCACTCCGCCGATTGTCCCTGCAACGAAGAGCGATTGGTATGCCATGTTTGAGGTTCCTTTTTTTCATTTCGGTATGTCCTATGTGGGATGTATGCGCCTTATTTCTTTCATTTTCTCTTTTTGGGGGGGACTTCCCTTCTTCATCATTCGATCACTTACCGTTCGTGGTTCTTTGATCTCGATCACTCAACTGTTCTTCCTCTTCGCTTTTCTTTTCTCCCCCATTCCTTTCTCTTCCTTACAATAAAACCGCGGAACATTCCTCCCTCTTCCTCTTTCACTCACTCACACCATGGCGTCATCTAGACCCTACTGCCCGCTGTCTCGGCCACGGATCCCTCTAAATCTGTCTTGGACTCATTCCGGATATCTACCGGCCAGATCATCTTGAATGTGCTGCCGCCTAGCTAGGCTAGGGTAGTCGTCAACTATGAGAGGAGAGAGGACTTTACGGTTGCGCTCCCCCAGTTCCAACCCCCAGGAAGTTCAAAGAGACAGCAGCTGAAGTCGTCGTAATCGTACGTCTTCCCTACTCTCCGATGTATTCATACAAGTAAAGACACTGAGCTCACACCCACACCGCACAGCTTCAGCCGGAAGAATAGGTTGGGTACGAGATGCAACATCCATCTACATGATACGCGACCATCGTTGGTGCGATCGCGCGCTACGAGAAATACAAATTCGACAGCCATATACGTTGCATCCTCCCAACATGACTTCCACCTCACGAAATTCATTCTCGAACCAATAGACTTCCCCTTAGCATCCTCACTCGTGCACACCAACATGGGCCCGTGCAGGGAATGAGTATAGCGAAGGGCACGGCGGTGTTCCTGGATGTGATTGATATTATCGAGGATGCAGGGAACGCGATGCATGCGCAGACATTAAAGAATGAGGAGAAGTATAAAGCGGTGGTGGATCTAGAGCAGACGGCGCTGAGACTGGGATTATGCAGATGAAGAGTCACGATATGGAGGTACGTTGGCTTTTTTCCATTTCTTTTCGTCATGCTAACGTTCATAAATTTATTCGATCCAGAATTAACAAATACACATTCAAATGGGTCCGCGTGAAATCTTTCAAAGGCGGCACCGGCCCTACCCCCAATACGCACTCCGACTGTCCTACACGCATATGCAGTATTGCGTTCCTCCTGTCGACATACCCGGACATCATGAAGATTGCTATGAAGAACCTGAAGCCAAGTGGCAAAGTGACATTGGCGTTTAGACTGGCGCATGCGATCAGCAGTGTGTGGGATGCGGTTGATGTGAAGGGGGAGGAGGATGAGTAGAGGGCGCGAGTGAAGAAGATTTTTCTCAGTTTCCGAGGGAGGTATTGGGCGGTGCGCTGTGATGGATCTGTTGAGTTTGCAGCCACTGGAGAGAATGTAGACCGGTACGTCTTTCTGAGTTTGGAGATGTTCTCTGGTGTTCGATGCTCGAGCGCTAATCCTATTGTCCAATTTCCAGGTCGCACAATGGTATCGTTCTGGGATCACGTTTGAATACGAGCTTTTTGGCCTGTGAACGCGCTCATTGTGCAAGCCTGTTGCATCCTCCGGCTATATTCAAGTGTATAAGTTGCTCGTAGGCCTCTGGATAACCACCTTGATGTAATCCGGTACAGGCACCTCGTCAATACACCCCCACTTTCTTTCCCGCTCGTGTACAATTCCATCATTCTGGCTATCATTGACCCTAATGTCACTCCACCAATCGCACATACACCAACATTACGATCTACATATATATCTACATTTCTTTCAAAGGCCCACACGCCACTACCCAGCGCACGACCTGCACTTGGCATCGAGCCTATTATTTTAGCGACGGAAACGATGTCGATCCGTAGACAACACCATAGATCAGGAGACCATGGGCCCCTGAATGAAGTGTGATTGTACGCCTCCCATTTTCAATCCTGGTCCGAGCTGTCCCCGTCTCTTCCTCTCCAGAGCTACCGCTTGCACTCTCGGTTTCAATTTCAGTTCCTATCAACAGCCTTCCTCTTGTTCACAGAAGCCTCCCACTCACCACATAATATTTCGGTCTTTACGTCGGTCCAATATGACGACCTCTTCGCTTCTTTGTATTGCTCCTTTTCCATATATATATAACCGACATTCTGATAAGCATGCAGTATGTGCTATGCTACGCAGAGCTCGATACCCCGCCTCTCATCGCCTCACTTTCTTTCGATATTTGAGGTGCTTGGAGTGTCGACTCTCGAGGCCACTCAGGCGACCATATGTTTAACTACTGGAGGAGTGGCGTTCTTTATTCACATTTGAAGTTACATCTACTCTTTTCTACAAGCTGTACCGGCGCGTTCCAACTATGCAAGCATGACCTCGCGCACACCCCAACTTGTACTACAATTAACGCTCATACTCTTGACAGGATCCATTAAATGCTTCCGTTCCCTTCTTTCATCACAGTGCCTTGACTTGGTCGGAGCCAATCGTTTTTAATTATGACTCGCCTTCATCCGTCGTATAAACATCGTGAAAATCATATACGTGCGTTTTAGATCGGATTTCGCCCCGCAATATCCTCCTAGATTCCCGAGTTCTAAGTCGCAACAGCCAGTCTTTTAATGAGTCAAACTCTGGGGATGACAGGGAAGAGCGGTCGTATTTCTGTACGATAAAAATGAGTACAATAAAATTGTAGAGTTACCCTTCTAACTTACCTTCAAGAAATCTATAGCTAGAGAGCAGAACCCAAACGGCGGTCTCCATTGATGGCGAGGATGTATCTTGGGACACAGGTAATGCAGTGCACGTAGTGCATTCAAGTTGTGCTGTGTTGGAATCGCATAAGGCAGACACTTGATAAACGGCTGAAAAAATTTCTTCGTGATTGGTTTCCAGTATTGTTCGAAATTGGCGTTGAGCGCAGCGTATTGATTTTTTACGAGCACGGTGAGAAGGAATGCGGATAGATGAGGATACCAGTCGTAAGGGCTGATGACAGAACTTCCCTCTCTCGCAAACACTTGCTCGTGGAACTCAGTTATCCATCCGTGTAAGTAGAAAGAATGGAGACCAGGAGACGGAGGCACCCATTGTTCCGGATCTAGAGTCATCTCCTCAACGATGGAGTAGGGTCCGTCATGGGGTGGAGGTGTTATATGTAAAGATACAGACGGAACTTCGTGTCTATCACTGATCATCCAAAGTTTAGAGTAATGGGAGTCTGTGAAGTATGGCAAGTAGCCGATTTCGAATATTCGTTTGGCAACGTATAGCATTGTTTGAGGAAGACGACTATCGTGATCTCTGATAACGTCCTTGCTGGGTTCTGTCTGGTATTTGAATGGCAGCGGTAAATTAGTCACCGTAATATGATGATATTGGCACTCACCATCTGCCTGTTAAACCAGCCCAAAGCTCCCAACAGCAAATCAACCGAGGCTACATTGTCACGTAAAGAACCCCAGAAAGATGTATCCATTATGATATTGAATATTTCCATTTTCTTCGGGTCTTCAAAGTATTCTTTAGAGTGTATGTCCGAAATTCGACTGTATTGTAAGAAGCATTCGGCAGTACGCTCAAACTCCCGTGGAGGTGCAACCGATAATGGGTTATCATTTCTGTGTAATATCCCGGTAAAGTGCTCGGCACTGACACTTACTATATGATGGTCCCATGCTCCAATATGTTGGTTTTCCTGACATTGGCCTTGGACCTTGTGATGCACGGCCGAAAAGACAGGACTTGTACGTATATAGCCTAAATAGCCCCTGTCACTATGGCCGAAATCAAAGTATACCAAATCGGGGAGGTGTTGGAGATCAGATATAATGGTATCCAGACTGATATTCATTAACTCCGAGATATCCTCGGTGCTATGCCTTTGGCCGTAATGAGGGGAAGAACTGTATAACTCGATGTATGCGAAGGTTGCTGAGTTTTTGGGTGATCGGTCTATGATCTGCTGTGCTGAAATTGTTTGAGCAATGGTGAGAACGTCTGTGAGAGACTGAAGTAGGTGTCGGTGCTTTTTACGCCAATATTGATCGTCCAAGGCCGCCATAAGTTCCACGTCGTTAAGAAAATCCAGGACAAAGGTCGTGAACCAGTACAGATGACTTGGTTGGGCGACATGCGAAGGTTTGCAGGCAATGATCTTGCGAAGGCTTTCACAAAGTTCCTCTAATACATTGGCAATAGATCTCCAATCGAGTTTGACGTCCGGCCACAGACCCAGACGTCCAGGGAGCATCGTACGATAGGTTGATAGTCCGATACTGTCAGAACATGTGTATATTAGTGTCCTTATATATTTTCCAAACACAAAAAAGCTCAGGCGCTTACCGTTCTATAGTCCGCTCGGCCCGTGGATTATCCTCAACAATATCGACCCCAAGCTTGATTATGGCGCAGATAATCTCAGTCTCAACGGCGCTCTCATCAATTGCATACCCTCCTGACCTTGACTCATCCTTGAGAAATTCACGGAACGACAGGTGACTGAACGAAATCGATGCCTCTTGCAATGGAGACCCAAAGATCGGCTCTAGCACACGGAATTCCTCGGAGTATTCATCCTTGGATATCCTGATCAAGGAGCTTAAGGCCCTCAACACCAGTTGAATCTCTCCGGAATCGACTCCCAGCATTTCCTGAATTATTTTTTCGCTCCATTCGTGCAAGAGACCACCAAGGACACGTTTCATTGCGTTTGGTCGAGGATATGACGACAGGATGGTTGCGTAGAGTTGATCAAGATCTGAAAATGCGGATGCACGAAGCGGTCCAGGCGTCGTCAATATCTGGAGTTGTTCTCGGGGGTCGCAGAAATTGGATGAGGCGCCGACAAATTCCAAGACAGTGGATGCGTACACGAACTGGCCAGACGCACTACGCACAAATCGCTTGATAATATGATATGGAGGCCAAGGACGCGGAGTAGAAGACATTATTTGAAAATTTTCCTCGTAAATTTTGTTGAAACCCTCTCGAAGATACCTCTCAATATCACCATCTGCGTCCTCATCGTCTCGTAGACAGAGCGGCTTTGTAACGTGTACCAAAGGTCCAATTTCGAACGAATCGGAAATCCAGTACTCGGGGCGACTAACAATGAGAAATCGTATGGGAATATTGTGCTCGATGATTGCCTTGGAAATGAGTGAAAGAATTTCGGACTGCATTCGTTTTGACCCGGCGCATTCGTCCAAACCGTCGATAATGACTGTGGGGTTATGCGCAGGCCAGTCATTGACACGTAGAAATGGCTCTATGATGAGGTATTGGAGTTGGACGTCGATGGATTTTGTCGGAAGAGTGGGATTATCGAGCATAGCAGCGTTAATTTGGGCACGAAAGGATGGAAATTTAAGGGCGAGCTGATAGGCTATTGTTGGGAATAGCTTGGTCCCGTCCCCGCGTCCAATGGCGTCTTTTGCGAAGAAAAAGCTCCCGGCATACTTGCTATCGTCCGAGATCTCCTGGAGAAGAACGGCAACTGAATGGGCGATAGCAGATTTTCCCGCTCCTGCTGGTCCATTGAGCCAAAGGGCCCGTTCCTTGGGAGTAGGGTCATTGACCCAGCCGAGTATAGCGCTGATTATTTTCTCGCGAGTGCCAGGGTGGCATTTCGCGGGAGGGAACCGCTCGGCAGAGTTATACATTGCATCAGTCGCGATATGCTGCCCCAGAATGTGCAGTCCTATTGATTCAGAATCAATGTAAATGCTCAGTATATGATGTCTACTGCCTCTCACCTACGTCCCTTCCCCCATCGTAGTAGTCCCCTTCTACTTGTTGAATGCTACTGCCGGTAATCATGAAGTTCCTGGCGCCTTGGAGCAGCTGCATACCCGAGTTCTGGGTGCGATGCGAGCGTATTGCGGAATATTTCTCGTCTTTAGGCATTGTACTAGGGCTTTGTGAAGGAGGAAACAGTTGCTAACGATGCCCACGGCGTGGAGCAGCAAAGAATTTAAGTGAATTCACACGGGTATGTGACCTAGTCGGTTCATGCGGTACAGCGTTGCGACGTGCACTGCAATGTGCTGGATATAAATACTGCTATTAATAGTCACCACATCCTGTACATGTCTCAAATTGCTCTTAATGTTCACCCCAGTAGCCCTGATAATCTTGGCACCATTAGGAGTGCGGAAAGACGAGGAAAAAGGCACTTACCTATGTCGCTCACTGTACATTATCACAGTATATCACAGAGTCAGACTACGCACCGGTGTTGTGTTCCCGACGGAGTCCGCACAAATGCATATACAGCTTTAGTACTAGACACAGTGCAACTCACATAACAGGGATAGTTGGAAGAAATGCACCGGAAGGTGGTGTTATTTTATTCCGATTGGACACCGCAAAATCACCCCTTCTATACCTAACCTGCCTGCGATGGGGCCGTCGTATTGAAACCTCGGCAAGCGGGCGCGTTGTTTTTAGCGCGTCCAGTCCATGGAATCCTCTTATCGTGTCAATTGTGCACATTTTAAAACGATATACGACTCAGTAGATGGTCATAGCCCCGCTAGCACACATGCTAGTACCCCTTTACTTGTTGAGTCAGGGACATGGCTGTGAATCAAGCTCTCTTGTCGGAAAGTCAGTACCATATGCGGTTGTCACTGAATTTACCCGAGATTGCGATGTGACTGCATTCTTTGCACTTTCTCAACTGTCCCGAGTGGTGGTTAACAAAGTCATCTTTTCTCACTTTTGACATGCAAAGTGACTTTATGCGCGCAAAAGTGAAGTGTGAGAAAAGTGACAATGAATGTGAACGTGATAGCAGCTTTACTATTTTCTATCCTGCGTAGGGCTGTGTCAAAACTGATATGGTCGACCGACTAATGAGCACCTTTAGGCAAGCACTACCAGTTCTGGCGCTCCGCGAAACGGTCCGGGTCCTTCCCCTCCGTATAATTTGTGTGCTGGTGCGGAGTACATATAGAGTAAGCGGCGGCGTGGTTCTAGTGCTATGTGTCTTCCAATAAGAAATTATCCCAGGAGTGACATATCCACTCACTGTCTGATGTATGGTTTTCATCATAATGCACGAAACATTACTGCTACGCCGACTTCAAGAGTCAGTGTTTTGACACCAAAAGGGACTAATATTTGGCGAAGAGATGTTGCACGTGGTGGAACCCAACACGTCATTTGCTTTCACAAATTTTGTTGCAGACAATCTTGTCGATTCGATTTGGCCGTCCTTTCACTCCTCTCAATTCTCTCCCGCTCTTTCCTCATGCAGCCAAGAGATCTTTCTGCCGCGCTTTACACCTCAGGCGCTTTCGTTTGCACGCAACAGTACGCCGACTTACAACCTGACACGCGACATTGGCAGCGCAATCACGCGCTGCGAGCAATACATTGTCTTCTCGCAACAAGACCTGCATCTCTCCCAATTCTTCAAAGTGCTCGAGCTTCCTCTCGGCGTCCTCGCTCGTGCAGATCAACTGCCGGTCCTTACGAGGAATGAGCACTAGGAGGAGGACAGTGGTGTTTTTAGACGACATCATCAAGAAGGCGGGGAATGTGATACATGAGCAGATGATGAAGAACGAGGACAAGTATGATACCGTGCCGAATTCGGAGGAGATGGCGCTTTAGACTGGGATTACGGGAGTTAAGATCAAGCGAAGAGGTACGTGTCTGCACGCGTTGTCCTCTTATCTTCCTTTCCCCCTTTTTTTGGTTTTGTTATTGACTAATTTGGTTCGTTTCATTCAGGATCGGAAATTACACATTGGACTGGGATCACATGAAATCCTTCGCAGGCGACACAGGCCCTTACCGGTACCTCCAACACGCCCAGGTCTGCCTCGCATTCATATCCCACAAAAACCCGTCCCTCATCCTCCTTCTCCCTCATCCTCTATTATCATCTCCCACCTCTTATCCTACACACACGCTAAGGACATCCCATTCCTCCTGGGCACCCATCCCGATGTCATCAAAATCACGATGAAGACCCAGGAGCCGTCAGGTGTGATAACGTTCGCGTTTCGGCTGGCTCATGCGATCAGCAGTGTGTGGGATGTGGTTAATGTGAAGGGAGAGAAGGACGGGGAGAAGGCTCAGGCGAAGATGTTTTTGTATGAATGTGTGCGGGAGGTGTCGGCGTGTGCAGTGCGGTTATTGAGTTTGAGGCCGCTGAAGAGGATGTAGTGCTGTTGGTCTTTGTGTGTGGAGATGTTGTCTGGTGTTCGAGGGTCGAACGCTGTTTGGATCGTCCAATTTCTAGGTCGCACAATGGTATCATCCTGGGATTGCATTTGTATTTGTGCTTGAATGCCTTCGAATACTCTCATCATTCCACGCCCATCGCATCCTTTGGCTATATTCAGGCGCACAAGTCTGCTCGCCGTCACTGCCCACAGGCCTCTGGGTGAACACCTTCAGGTGATCTAACACGGGCTCTGCGTCAACACACTTCCACTTTTTCTCCCGCTCAAGCACAAAATTATTCTTTAGGCTATAGCCTGAACGCCACTCCCCCAATCGCATATCCAACCCCCATGGCAACGTACGTGTACACCCACCTTCCCGTTGACGGCCCACCTGGTACCATCCGGCTCACGAGTTACACTGGGAATCGGAGACACTGGTTCTGGGATAGACGTTCGGGTTGAGAAATTCGAAGCAGTATGTGCACCCCATCCTTCATTTTCCCTGTGCTCGTTATCCTTTTCCACGATTCGCGTTTCTCTTTGCGTTTCGTCCCGTCGTTTCCTTGCTCTCCCGTTCACAAGCGCTTTAAATACTCCCCACCGCATCCTACCTTGCTCGCCCTTGCCTCTCTCTCGTCCCTCCGCATTTAATTGACCCCAACTCACTCTCACACAGTTACACAGTCAGGGGCTTCATAATGGCCGCCGCCATATGCATGAACTCCAATGCACTCGCCATCGCGCTGATGCCGAGCTTTGTCATCTCGGTGCCCAACCTCGCATGGGGCTCGGACGATAACAAGAACTGCGCTGATGTATTCGATGATGTCCACTACGCTTGGAATAATTGTATGTGGCTCCTGCTTTCGTTTCGTTTTAGGCTCTGTTTCACTCCCTTCGTATGCACCCTATCTCTCTCGCCATACCGCCACGTCCATTGCCGTCTCTGTCCTCTTACCCACCCGCATACATCCTGCTAACCACCTCTCACAGGTCAGGTACACAAACGATGTAGGCCTCCTCTCGCGGGCAGACACCATCCTCGCACTACCCGTCCTCTCATCTGCTACCACGCCGTAAACATCCATCCTCGGACTCGACACAGATCGCAACGCCGAGGGTGAGGTCACGCCGCTCCTTTTGGATCTCGCCGATGACGACGAACAGGAAGGAGATGGGGACAAATATGATTTAAGGACGCATGCGTGGAGCTCGACGCTCGTACAGTCGTCGGCGTCGATGAAGAGGGGTGGCGAGCCAGTTCACGGAGTCGCCAACGTTCTCCGCGCCCTCGTCCTCTCGCATCACTGCGTTCTCGGGAGTCCCTGATTTTCTGGGTGCTACGTCATTGTTCACGACATCCACGCGGAACGGCAAAAGGCCCCAAACGCAGACGGAATGGGGATAAGGGACCGGGACACGGTACAGGAGCTGGGGCTGGAAAGAGCAAGAGACATCCCTGCTGCCTGACTAGTTCCAGAATAGTCCAAATGAGAGCCGCGCGGATTTGTCTCACCTCTGTTCTCGCAACCTTCATGATGATGATGGATGGAGTAAGCAACCTGTCTCCCGATCTCACATGTAAATGATATTGAATGTATTGTACAGACCGAACACGGTGGGCAAGACTTCATCCTGCATTCAGAACACTCGCCTGAATGTCTCGACCAGCACTAAGTCAACAACTGAGTGCATAAACATGACCGAATTTGCGGGCCATATCTTTTATTAATAGTAATAATACTGAGACAGCCTTGAACGCGAGAATGCTGAATGACAATGACTGGATGATGATAGTTTGAGGTGAGTTATGAGAGTTATTAGCACCAGCGAGTCGCCTGAAAAAACTAACGGACTCGCCATGTTCGAACCAGGAAAAAAGCAAAGCAGAAATGACGCGCTAGGATAAGGAGAGAATTACATATATCCTTGGCGTGATAGCAACGTGATAAGCACAGGACTAAATGCCGTGACGCGTGACAGGTCATGCGACGCAGTTCCAAATTTACCATCGCGCACAATCTCAAGGTCAATTCCTAGCAACCATCCCTCAAATGTCTGCAATTCTCTCGAACAACAAAATAACGGCTGTAAATTCCCACAAAGTCCGTGGCGTCCAGGCATGGGGTCTCAATGAGCTCATACCCGACGCTCATTCAGGCGGTGCACCTGGTTCAGAAAGCTCGACTGGCCAGTCGGCCAATGCGTACCGCAATATTGACAAGGTGGAACCCTGCTTCGTCACTAAAAGCTCATGTTACACCCACGAGAGAGCGCACTGGGTGAATGCTGTCCAGAGTGTTCCTGACGTCAAGAAAGCTGTTGTACATGGGCCTCTGATCCTTCACAATGTCTTCTTTCATTTCCCATCCTCGTTCAGGAAGACCTGCTCAAAAACGACCTTCGTCTCGTCTATCAGACTTTCTCGTTAGATAACACGGTCAACATCTCAAATCGTAACTACCATCCTTTCCAATCCCATGCATTTTCATGGCTGATTCTTCCGTCATAAGTTGATCGTTCCCTCCATGCTGCGCTTGACAAATACGCCTTCTTTGCGATCACCGGATCTTTCGATACATTGAAAGATCTCATTGCCATGTTAAAGGCAGATAATGAGCGGCGACGGAGAGTGTTTGACGAAGATGGGGTCGACCCCATCCGAAAGCTTGATGTGAGTTCTCTCGTCTTACCGGTCCGACAGCAGAACTCAAGGCTCGTTGTTCCACTTGCAGTTCCGACACCCCAAGTTCCTCGATCCTCACTATGAATTAGTGGCTCTTCGTCCCGAGCACATGCTCCCTGATGGCAAGGTACTTATCACGTACAGCCGAGACGCGAATGATCAAGTGGTATCACACAAAACATATGTCCCTGGGCCAGATCACACCTTGCGCGAATCGCCAGGAGATCTCATCAGTTCTCGCTTCCCGTCATTTCAATTTGGTTATCCTCGGAGTAAAGGACCCTTGAACCCTTTTTTAGTCATTCTCAATGCTGAGATCAAGTTCAGACGGTATCTCAGGCAGACGCAGCCGCCACCTCTGCCCCTGCCCGCTGATGTTATGAGTCTTATAAATTTGACTATTTCCCTTGTAGAATTGATATACTGGAAGCCAGTTATTCAGCCAGATACACCTGCCGCTCAACTCTTTCTCACCTACGGCAGTGGCACAGACCCCAACCAAGATTCACAATCCATGTCGGAACCATCGGATGCGGACATGGGCTATCTTTCTGACGACAATGAAGATCAAATCCCAACTATACGAGCACAGCCGTATGGAGCAATTCGGAGGCCAGGGTATGATGCGACTCTGGAAGATCGAAGGAATTACGGGCAACATTTGCTCTCAGGTAGAGGTAATACTGTGATACTCCAGCGAAGCCCGTTAGCGATCTGAATTGGACCACCTTATGTTAGATCTTCCTTTCGACGCCGATGATCAGCGCCTGCTCGAGGAGCTTGCTCAAGCTGACCGCGAAAGTAAGGTTTTTACAATCTTACAGATTTATTCCTGAATCACTTCTTGGCATCGTTAGAAGACCACCGGCATACCCAGCATGACGTTTTCTGTCAGAAGGCGGACGTTCAGGCGTGGTGTGATGCTGTCCTGACTATGTAAATTGTTATAGAAATGGTATTGTATTACTAGAGCATGTTGTGTGCACCTCCCCTTTCCCAGCGAATTTCAGATACCGTATCCGTATTTGCTTGGCACATGACACAGCCGAAATGAGAATTTGAATCCCCGCATATGACATCAGTGGCACCTCTTCGACATCTACATCGCCATCAACAACAACCCTCTACCGACCCCGCCGTCTAAGGTTCCGCCGCCAAGCGCATAGAAGATGGCGACGAAGACGCCCTGAGCCACTGGTGTGTGTGGCGAGAGATGAGCGTGCGGAAGTATGAGAGGGCAGTATGAGCGGTTGAATGTGAAGTTTGATGTGCATATGGGGGAGAGCGAGGTGGGGAAGAAGGCGATGTATAAGGAACTGGGGACATTGGAGAATATGGCTTTGGTTTTGGAGTCAGATGGTGCGAAGCTGGCGGAGTTGAAGAAGTGGAAGCCGTTCGTAAGAAGGGTGCGTTTCAATATCTTTTTCTCGTCCTGTTCCTTCATTCAATCTTCATTCATTGCAGACGGAACATCGATCTACCTGACGCGCGACATTGGAGATGCGATAGAGTGCAGCGTGAAATAAAAACTCGACAAAATGATATACGTCGTCTCCTCGCCACAAGACCTGCACCTCGCGCAATTCTTCAAAGTGCTCGAGTTCATGGCGTGCCTTCGGTCTCCTCGCTCATTCACAGCAACTACGAGCTTGTACAAAGGACGAGCATGCAGAAGGGCACGGTTGTGTTCCGGGATGAGATAATTAAGGGGGCGGGGAATGTGATGCACGAGCAGATGATGAAGAATGAGGAGAAATATAAGGCTGGTGGATCCCGAGATGACGCTTGAGATTGAGGTTACGGGGCTGATGATTCAGGACGTGGCTAAGAAGAGATGCCTTGGCTTTCTTTCCTTTCTTTTTTCTTTTTCTTTCTTTCTTTTTTTTTCTGGAGTTGACGCGTTTTCGATTTATCAGGATCTGTAATTACGGATTCAAATGGGACCGCATGAAATTCTTCGCAGGCGACACCGGGCTCTACCTGCAATACACCCACGTGCGATTCGCATCCATATCCCTCAAGAACCCCACCCTCATCCCTTACCAGCCCCACCCTCATCTCCACGCACTACCTCTCCGCCTACGCGCACGCACGCGACATCGCATTCCTCCTAGGCACATACCCCGACGTCGTCAAAACCTCAATGAAGACCCAGAGCCGTTAGGTGTGGTTACGTTCGCGTTTCGGCTGGCGCATGCGACCAGCAGTGCGTGGGATGTGGTCATTGTTAAAGGGGAGGAAGATGGGGTGAAGGCATGGGTGAAGATGTTTTTGCATGAGTGTACGCGGGAGGTGTTGGGCGGTGTGATGCAGTTGTTGAGTTTGCGGCCTTTGGAAAGGATGTAAATGTGGGGGGTCACTGATGATAGGAATTGAACGTTTGTTTTTATTTTAATTTATCTCACTTTTTTTTTTGTTTCTCACTTCAAAGAATGCTTCGAGGATACTTCGTTTTGATTTTCACTAGTGGACTTTTAAACGCTGTGCACCTCTGCTTGGGATCTTCACCGCTGATCAGTCTTCGACATGCTATACACAATTCATCGGGCTGTTCCCTATTCTTATCTGTTGTCTCGTCTTCTCCTCATCAACGTTTATACGACTGTAGGCTGCAGGCTACATGTGATTACGGGGTCGCGCAAAGGTCCTATCGTGATCCTAGTCTTGAATTCACCGTCCACACGTTCACATTGCGAGAGAGCTGAAAGTCCGGCTCGGATGATCGTGACGTGCATTCCGACGTCGAATAAAATAAATGCTCGAGAGTCGACACATCGACAATCGATCATTCAAAGCCAGTATGACCGTTGGAAACAGCTTATAGATCCGGCTCTGTCACTCTGGGGTTCAACAAATCCGACATCGAGTATCATTAATACACAGTCACCGGAGCAGCGGGAAATAAAAAGACAAGGACGAACGAGCTTCGCAACAAAAAGGGATCCAAAATCTGGTACAACAGGGATATAGACGATCGATGGGGTATAGGTCCTGTCAATGCCATACGTCAGGATCAAAAGAAGGGCGTGGGCATCTCACTGTCCGATTCCAACGTTTCTTCTGAAGGTTCCGATGACCCGGTCATTGTAGAGTCTAAATAAACTATTACTTGTGTACATTGTCTTTGATATATCTGTTTTTCCCTGGATTTTCCACCACATATAAGGCGGCATTGAAGTAAAGGGATGGAATTCACTGAATCTGACCGAAAATCCAGAAAAATCGGACAGAAGTTTAAGTTGGGTGACGGTACTGGAGGAGGGGTAAGTACATTTACGTTGTTGCCGGTTCGATCAGGCTTTGAAACTTAGGATACAAGGTGCAGCGCACAACAGGATACGGGGAATCTCAGTTTGAGGAAGAGCGCCCATTGTCAGTTTGGCATTTAGAACTTGAACTTGTTCAGAACGCGAAGCTGAGTGACATGGAGCTCGGCCAATGAGAGAACACATGCTGCACTTGGTCACTTCATCACCGCGTTGCGCCGCAATTTAGGGGCCAATCGACGGTTTGAAAGCTCGAGTTCAGTACAATGAACATTAATTCCAGTGTTTTGAGCTCTCGTATTCCATCACAGAAGAAGTATTCTTGTAGACTATGTCTACATGGTTCATAGAAGTAGTTTCAACCTTGGCCACAGCAATGCTAAACCACAATCGGACCCTGAAAGAAACCCACAAAGTCTATCCAGTACACCGGTTAACAACTCCAGTACGCAGGTTATTGGGGGAATTCTTAAAGTTCCAAAGAGTTTTGTGATACCCTGATCTTAAGTGGTTTACTAGGCCCACGTTTTGCGCACTGGAGGCCGGAGAGTGGGTACAATTCGGGCAGGCCACTATGACTATGACTATGACTATGACTGGGGATATAATTCCAATATCTGAGATTCTGGAAACAGCTGATGTGAGCTAGGTGTCTCGCGCAGAAGCATTCCGAACGAGACGAACCAGGTATACTGGACATAACTTCCTCAACAAGGTAGGCGTGGTCGGAACGTAATCCACATCATGATCGTGTTGAATGACATCAACAAATCATTTAATCACGCCTGAAAGCACATAAAACATGGTCCCAATGCATCGATAGTAATTATAAAATAATACAGTTTGCGAGATGTCATAGTTCATTGAATGCATGTGTCGTGGGAATAATTGTGGGAGTTATGATGAAATACAGGCTAAATGTACGACTTGCAAAAAAAAATCGAAGACATACCCACAATTGGCAGGGTAAACAACCAGAGCTAAATGCTTCTGAACATGAACAGAGCGACCGTCTATCGCTGATACAAAGATACTTCCCTCGGCTCGACAGAGGAAAGAAAATATGTGTGTATAAGTCCCACACCGTCATGCGTTGAATAAGAGTTCGGATGGGCGACGGATGGTGTTGGAGGAGGATGGTAGGCGTAAATAATTTCCAGAACAACCCTCACTTTCCTACTTTAACTTAAGTTGTGGACATCTGCAGGTCGTCATCATACATATCGTACCCATCCTCGTATCCGTTTTCTTCCCAATGGCGATTGGCAGGAACGTCGTCCGACACAACCGCATTGTAGTGCGTTGTTGTGTTCTCCGTATGTCGTGCCTCCACGACCGAGCCGGTGTGTATCACGAGCTGAACTTCCTGGCGATCGTCGGTTACGCTTGCATATTCGAAAGGGAGTGACGACGAGGTTGTAGTGGCACCATCAACGCTGAAGCTAGTCGATGTCTTGGATGTGTGGGTGGGTGTGCTAGAGGGGCCGGGGCCACCGAGGTTCGAGTTGAACGCAAAGGCGGCTTGAAGTGTCCGTCGAACTCTTGGTGGGATGGGGTTTCGATGTGGTGTAGACTGCAAGGGCGGCTGCTCCGCGGAGTATGGGGTGTTAATGCTGGACTGGGGAGGGGGATTGCGGAGTTTGCGAGATTCAGCTATGGGTCACACAGTAAGATCACCTGTGGGCCACACGACTAGAATGTTACGTACGACACGAAGCGAATGGCTGTGCTGCGTGACTTTGGGTGGTTCCCAGAGAGGGTTCAGTGGGCCATGTACGCTCGTAGTTCCATTGTGGAGGCTGATCAAGCTCAAGCGGCGACTGCGATGAAACTTGCTCGTAGACCCCGCTATCTTCTCCTCCTCTTTCACAGTCTTCATCGTCGTGTATCATCTTCTGCCCGAGATTACTGAAAAAGCTCGTCATGGCGGCGCTTACTTCTGGGGTCATAGTCATGATGTGACATGGCTGGAATGAAGAGAAGTGGTCCGTAGTGTTGCGGTTTGGAAAGCCTTGGAAGAGTGAGGGCATGTATGTCGACGAGGCGTACTGTGTATCGTGGGCGGGCAGGGTTTGATGACGGAGAACTTGAGTGTCGGTATTGGGGAAGTGTTGTTGAGAATATGGTAGAGCGGGTGCCGTCTGTACACGATGGGCTTGAGGGATCGAATGAAGACTCAGCGTAGAAGAGTACGAGCTGAGATATGGAACGTACCTGGTGGATCCATCGATCCAAAATCAGTGGCAGCACGTTTTCTCCTGGTACTCTCGTGATGATTTTCGGTGCAGGCTAAAGAGCGAAGTAATCAGTGCACACCTAATGGCAAGCGAGCATACTAATCGTCACCTATGGTATACGCGTTGCTGTTGTGGATGGTCTGCGAAAAGTCGTTACCAGTGATGTTGGTCGTGTTGTTGTTGGTCGTGTTCGTGGTATTATCGTGGTAATGATAGTTTCCATTTATCTGTTGGAAAGTAGGCTTCCCCGATATACGAATATTGCTTGCATTCTGGAACATCGTGGGGGGTATCGAGGTGTGGAGCTTGGAGCTAGAGGGAGGGAACGGCGAGTTCGATGTTTGTTAAAAGTGACTGTGGCGATGAATGGCCGTGCACAGCTACACAGCCGTTAGGACTTATGGCTGTGGCTGTCATGAGAGCCGAAGGACAAGGATGCATGGACTCGGAATATGCGTGGATTGGCTCTAATGCAAATACCTCGAATGAAGTCATCAAATGAACCACAGGAAACCGGTACTCGATCCATGCATTTGACGCGGATGAATGACGTGCGTGCTGTGTAACGCATTGGTAAGGGTTCTTGATGCATGTGGAAATGGAGGAGCACTCGGTGAGGTCTTGACTGCGGTAAAGCGTCTTCGATGTACTCAAGCAAAGGAGGAAAGAGCTGGCTGAGGAGTCCGGACTCATGACGGTTGAACGAAGCTGGTGACTTGGACAGTGGTACGAGCACGTGGCAATCTCGGGTAAATGCGGTGGCAAACCACACTGTTCTGATGAGACAGCTTGGTCAAAGCCGTGTTCATGACTCAACCAAGTAAAGGTACTGTAACGTGTGCTAGCGAGGCTATGATCATTCACTGAGTCAGACATCGCTTTTAATTTTGCGCACTTGACACGATAAGAGCATTCCGCGGACTGGACACGCTAACAACAACGCTCTCGCTTGACTAGGTTTCATTATGAGGACCCCATCGTAAGACAAGTCAACATAGGAGGGGGTGCTTTTATGGTGTCTCGTTCAGTTTTGAGAATGGAATAGCACGTTCTTCCTGTGCATTTCTTCCAACTATTCCCATCACGGTAGTTGCAATTTGCCTAGTACTAAGATTGTACGTACATTTTTAAACAAGTTGTGCGGACTCCGTCAGAAACACGACACCGTCGTGTAATCCGACTCTGTAATATACTGTGATAATTTAGTATGGGCGGCATAGGTGAGTACCTCCTTCCTCGTATTTCCGCAGTCGTAACGGTGTCAGGGTCATCAGTGAGTAATGATGGTAAGAGAAGACGCACCGGTGTTGGCAGGGACTAATAAAGGCGGAGAACGATAGACTTGATTTCACAGATTTTTGATCCTTTATATCTTCCTGGAGTCAGTGAGGCTGTACTCCGAAAACTCCACATGTATACCAACGTCACCCTGTTATTAGTCTACCTATATTATCGAGTGTACATGTATATCGTTTCCAATGAAAGTATATGGAGATGGCACCGTACTGTAATGGGGATACTATTTGCTGTGAAAATTGGCTTCGGCTGAGCCATTCAATTTTCACTGGCCTGTTGAACGTCCCTGGTTCGTTCAAGATCAATATATTGATTCTTAAAGACATTTTGAGTTGGCTCCAGGTCATGACCAGCTATACCAGCTCCACTCCACGGTACGGAAGATTGCCCAGATAATAGAAAAGAAATGTTCTTCTTTGATAGATCTTGATGCTGTAATAATTTCACAAAAAATGTAGCTTGAAGTATTACGGCATCACGTAGATGAACTAAGCTTTTCGATGAGATCCTTCACTGAAAAATACTTTGGGATGAGCATAGCTAGCAATCAAATGTAGAATTGTCTATATTGGAGAATCGTCGTGAAAACAGTCCATGCCATCTTCTAGTGGTAGGAACACACCTGTGCCAATAGCGTAGATGTTTTACGAGAAGAATTCACCAGAACAGCTCCTATATGCGCGTTATAATTTTCAGACTTACCCAAAGTCAAAAGATATAATCCAGGAGCCTCACAGGTTCCTCTGAGGGAACGATAGAAATATTAACATATATCTTTCCCAAGAGACTTTCATTCGGCCAAACCGTACCATGATAAGAGCAGGTGAGGCAATGTTGGCTGTTCGACGTTGTTTACATAAATAGTATCCTGTAGATACGTCATTCCACCCTGCTTATTATTAGCGATCAATAACAGAGTCTCAACTAGAGGGTGTAAGCGTTAAGGAAAAAAACGTCTATTCGCTTGTGTTCAGTACATGCCCTTGAATACCGGCCTCCCAGAAGCGAGTACAGCGGAAGCTATACCCGTAGACAGAAAATGATCAACGAGTTAATACATATTGAACCCGGCCAGATCATAACGTCTTTATGACTCATCGAAGGGCGCGATGAATCCATCGCAGGTCCATTCAATTTCTAGGCCCTATTCTTTTGCTTCTTGTTTGGCGTGCAATGAATACAATTAGAAGGCCGAACGAAGAACAGGCTTTAAAGCATGTGGTACTACACTTTGTCCGTAGCTACCGACTACATGTAGATGCACTGTCAGTATGCACTGTCGGTATGCAATGAAGGACTCAATGAAGAACCCATTGTATAGACGGAAGAGCTGGTGTAAAAACGATAAGAGAAATTTTTTATAAAACGAGGTAGGTAGGGGAATCAATGCTTGGTGTCAGTCGAAGAAGGACGGTGAAGAATGTGTGAGAGGAAAATGGATATACCGTAGAACCGTACTTCCTGCTTCCTTTATTAGTTTTTTAAGGCTGTATGAGATCCTAAAAAAAAGGTGTTGCTGTATCGTATACGATGTTAGATAAATATGGTGAAATAGGGCCTACTTAGGCAATGTTAGCTCGACGATGGTTCCTCATGCGTGTACAAGTCAAGCGAGAGAGGAGCCCATTATAGCGCAGCAGGGTAAAATTTGAAGTTGCACGATAAAGTTAGGGAATCGGGGTGTAATCAAATGAGAAAAATTAACGCTACACAACAGCCCTTAATTTTGATAATTTGGTTAATGTAGGGTGTTCGCGGTCTTTTTCTGCCCAATTCAATTGTGGATCAACATTGCGGACGTGTTCATCTCGTGAATCTCCTGTTTTGGACGTAATCTGATGCGATCATCAGGAAAATAAAAAAAATCACATCAGACAATATAAACTCCAAAATCCCTTGTAGATCATCATCTGTGTCATA
>JANCIO010000421.1:0-23441 GCA_027604855.1 Psilocybe subaeruginosa | reverse complement strand
CAAAGCCCATACTCCCTGATAACCCATACTCTGGGCAGTCCACCGAGAGGTATGGGTTATGAGGGAGTCGACTGTATATCAGCTTTTCCACGCCCATGTAAGCCTCCTCGCCCTTCTTTCCATATGTCGTGTGTTGTTTCTGAACCGTTGTAGAGTAATAGCCCCAAAAACCGTTCACAGTAGATATTGCATTAGAAGATGAATGGAAAACATCCGTAGACAATTTCAAAACCCACTTTACACAGGTTCCTCTTCCTAGGCCCTTCTCCCGCATGGTCAAATTGGGCAATGACGAACTTGTTCATTTAGTTGTCACGATTCCAGATGAAGGATCAGTGGTCAGGCAGAGCGACATTGATGTAGTCCCAAAACTGAGAGAGTTTAAACATATGTCTAACCCATTATGCTTGAGCGTCCCTCATACCAGCTATTAGGCTATAACAAGACTGTGCTAACTTGAGGAATGGCACCTGCACAGGGAGCCAAACCGATTAGATATCTTGGAATCCAAGGCGACGACGTCCAGGCTATATATGATAGCCAGAGGTCTCCAATGGGACTCATTTCTACAGTCGATCCCCTCATACAGATATTTCACCCAATATTCGATGAATTTATTCATTTCATCAACAAACTGTATGTTCAGCCAACGATCGATGATCTCAAACTTGTCCAAGAGTTCACGTACTTTGCATCGGACGTTGCTCAGATGGAGGATTGGCACAACAGAGACATTGCAGGACTATGTAAGTGCCTAGGCCATATTCTGCAGGCCGAAGTTCATGAAGAGCCAAACCTTGATGGGACCAAGTCTGATCGCATTATCACACTGCAGATAGACGACGCTCATATTGCGCCCTTGATTCTTAAGCTGAAGCAAGAACTCGGCAAAGGCGACAGTGACCCGACTACTCAAGTGGGTCTCAGCATGAGATGCTTTTGGAGTTGCAACCACGTCCTTCTCAGTACCTTGTCTTAATCTCCGCATAGAGAGAAGCCATCCGCGAGAAATGCTGCCCCCCAACGTTCTTAGTCGGTGGAGGTGGCCCATGGTTAAGTGTTCTGAGCGGCGTATTCACGGACAAGTTTATTGTCCATCGTAAACGGGAAAGACAGTTTGTTACAAAAGGTCACAACGCGAACATTCAAATTTATGTTATATGAGCTGAGGCTTCTGCGCACTGCGGGCTGCGTCTGCGAGTTGGGCCCGGCTTTGAACGTCCCTAATGCATGTGTTGGAGTAGAAATTGGACAAAACGATCAGGCAATGAAAAGTGAAAAGTAGGATAGCGGCAAGCTTGAGGGAAGACATTCGATAAACGACGAGTATAGAAACGAGACAATCCGAATATGTAAGGCAGAGAGAAGACAATAATTCAGGGTAGTGGTCGACGGTAGTGCTGGGAAGAAGCATGAGAACGGGCAAGTGAAAGAAAAAAAGGAGAACGGATAAAGAAGCGTGAAGAGAGGAAGAGAGATAACAGGGTGTGACGTGATGAGATAGAGTTTAATTTAAGGCGAGAACAAGGGTATTAAAAAGAATAGCTAGGTGTGTAATGAAAAGGGACGAGGGAAAAAACATAACTTGGTACGTAACCAGATCTGGAAAAAGAGAAGAGAAGAGAGAGCGAGGGAAAGAAAATCCGAGTAACTGAAATCAGAATCAGAAAAAAAAAACATAAAGAGAACTAAAAAAAAAAAGTAGAAGTAAAAGTAGAAAAAGAAATAGAAAGAAAGACATAGAATGGAAGCGTTTTCCACCTTCAGGCCGAGCTAAGCCACACCCCCATCCCAGCTCGCCCTCTTCCTCTTATTATCATTGCGCAACATCAAATCCTGCGGGCACACAGCGCTCTGGCTCTGGCCCCTATGATGGCTCATCGACCTCCCAAGCGCCCCATTTCCCGACCTCGTCTGGGGCGGTTTCCGAGTCCGCGTCGTCGTCGTCGTTGCGCTATCCTTGCTAGACCCCCCACCCCCTTTGCGCAGGACAGCCGCACCCTCATCGCCATCATGACCATGATCATCGACGCCAACCCCAACGACCCCAAGCGCACTGAGCTCCCCATTCACAGTAGACACCGTCTGCGACGGCGCCACGAACCTTTCAGGAATCGGTGTCTTTTCCCTCCCAGCGCCTGACCCCGCCCCCGACGTCCGCTGTCGGATCGTGCCCACAGGCGACGGGTTGAACCCCCTCAACGACAACCCCAGACTCATATTACCACTTCCACTCGCATTCCCACCCCAACTTCCAAAGCCGCCACCGCCACCGCCACCCAACAACGAGGACGAAGACGACACAGCTGACTGCGCCAGATCCAGCGCCAAGCCCTGCCTCGCCTCCGAATAGTCCTCCAGCGTCACATCCAGCCCGCCGCCCAACCCACCATGCTGGAAATGCGGATGGTGGTGGTGGTTATGATGATGATGGTGATTCAGCGGCCCGTGCCCATGGTGCCCGGGCCCATGCACGTAGTACGTGTGCAGGTCCAGGAAGGACAGGTTATACGAGTCGCCGGAGGAGGGGAACACGTTCCGCCAGAGGTCGCTGTTCAGAGTGTGCTCGCTCATGTCGTTGTGCTCGTTCATGTGGCCCATGCCGATGCCGTGGCCATGGCCATGGGGGTCGGAAGAAGAGGAGGAGGAAGAAGGGTCGGACGACGGCGGCGGGAGTGTGGAGGGCGACGTTGGCGAGAGGAGGAGGTTACTGGGATACACCGAGCCAGAACTCTGCTGATGCTGATGCTGATGCTGCTGCTGTTGTTGTTGTTGCTGCTGCTGGGCGCTGTTACTCTGCTGAGGCTGATGGCGCAAAATCGGCGACATAGGCGGGTGCAGCGAGCCCGTGCTATTACTCAGCCTCATCGGCTCCGACGCCTTATTATGCCTACTACGATGTCCACCCAGCGCATGCTCCAGCGCATGGCCGTTGCCATTGCCATTCCCATTCCCATTGCCATTCCCACTAACAGGCGACGAGAGATGCGGGTTGAAGAACGAATGCAGCGTCGCCGCCTGCTGCTGCTGCCAGTCCAGCCCATGCGCGTGCATGCTATGCAGGCCCACATCGTCCATCGACATCGGGATCCCGCCGCTCGGAAACACCTCATTCCGCGCCTCCGACGGCGGGACGGAGATAGACCGCGCATGATGCCCGCCCCCGCCCCCTCCCCCGCCCCCGCCTCCTCCTCCAGGACCCGCACCACCGCCACCTATACTCGACCCCCAGCTCGGGCTGTGGTCGAAACTATGATGCATCATCATCATCGGCCCAGACGCGCGCCGGAGCGGGCGCGGCTGCGTCAGCACTGGTGTCGCAGGCGGCGTCGCATGCAGCTCGTTCATGTCCACCAGGTCGTCCAGCCCGAACGAGTCCGAGTTGAGCGACGAGTCCAGGTCCAGGTCCAGGTCCAGGTCCAGATCCGCGGAGCCTTCTTCCTCCTCCTCTTGCTGCTGCTGCTGCTGCTGATGTTGATGGTGCGTTTTCTGCGGCGAGTGCGTAATTCCAAAGGCCATAACCATCATATCATCATCATTGCCATTACCATCGCCTCCTCCACCGCCTCCATCCCGCGTCCCGTCGTCCATCGCATCGTTCCCATTCCCCGAAGCAGTCGACGCGCCCGAGCTCGAATCCACCCTATCATTCAACGAGATGCCCGTCAGCCCCAGCTCGTCAATTGCCCCCGCATGCCCATGCCCGTGCAGCTGCATCGGGTGCACACCCTCGTTCTCCGGGATGCCCTCCAACCCCAAGCCCAGGATCTCGCCGTTCGGGCCTCCTCCACCGCCACCACCTCCGCCATTACCACCACCGCCACCACCACGGCCGCCGCCATAGACGCTGGACAGCGACGACAGCGGAAGGAACGACGCCGCGAACGAGTTCATCCGCGCGCCGCCCGAGATGAGGTCGCCCGCGATCTGCGAGTGGTACCCCTTCCCGCCGCCCCCTCCGCCCGCGCCCGCGCCGCCCGCAGACCCAAACCCAAACCCAAACTCATCCGAAAACGCAGTATGCACGTCCCCGTGCGCGTGCCCCGCCTCCGACGTGCCGCTCGCGCCCTCGGGCATGTACGGCGGCGGGAACAGGTCGTACCGGTCGAGCACGCCGTGGTTCAGGTGCGGGTGGAACGAGAAGGGCGACGCGGGCGAGAAGCCGCCGCCGCCGTGCGCGTCGAGGTACCCCGACGACGAGGTGGTGCTGCCGCTGGTGTCGAGCCGTGGGTTCGGGGAGAACCAGTCGTGCGTGCCCCACGCGCTCTTCCCGATCATGCCCATGTTGTTCCCCAACGTCGAGGCGATGTCGTTCCGGCGGTGGATAAACGGCGACGACGCGCTCGACGCGCTGTTGCTCGCGCCCCCGTTGCCCCCGCCGCCGCCGCCACCCATGTAAAAGTCCGACACATGGCTCGACGTCGGCGACGCCGCCGCCGTCGACCACGCGGCGGTCGACGAGTGCGTGGGCGTGTTGAGCCCGGACGACGACCACGGCGGCGTCTGCGCCTGCGCCTGCGCGTGCTGCCCCTGCCCCGGCGCGTGCGTCTCGGTCTCCATGTCCGCGTGCGTGTGGTTCGGGAGGAAGTCCGGGATGTTGAGCGGGTCCGCGGTGTCGAGCGCGGAGACGAGCGCGAGCTCCATCTCCAGCTCCATGTCCATTTCGGGCTCGAAATCGAGGCCGAGCTCCATCTCGTCGTCGTCGTCGAAGTAGCTGTTGCTGTTATTACTCTCTCGCGCTGCCAGCGGTGCTGATGCCGCAGGTGCAGGTGCAGTCGTCGACGTCGACGACGCCGACGCCGACGAAGACAGCACAGGCGCACTAACCGACGACCCCGCGGCGCCCTTCCCCGGCCTCCGCGACCCCGCCCTAAAATCATGGTTGCCGTCCACAAACACCGGCACCGGCGCGCGCGGCATCTTGAACACCATCTCCCTCTTCACCCTCCTCCTCGTCGTCGGACTCCCACCCCCCGCCGCCCCCGCCGCCTCCTCGTCCTCCTCCGCCTCGGCGGCGCTCTCGCTCTCCTCGTCCTCCGAGCACGCGGTGCTCTGCGGCACGCTCTTCGTCCCGCCGCGCAGGAGGCCCTGGCTCGTCGTGTGCGCGCGCCGCCGGCTCCGGACGGGCCCTGCTGTGGAGAGCGACATCGCTCCGGGGAGCTGGTCGTCCGCCGCGCGCATCATCACCATCGGCACCGTCGTCACCGTCGTCTGCCCCCCCAGCACGCCACCCTCCGCACCCGCACCCACACCCTTCACACCCACCCCCTTGCCCTTGCCCACCGCCGCCGCGCGCGGCTTATACCCCGCCGCCTGATACAGCCCCGGGAACGCATTGCGGAAGCGGTCGCGCAGGTCCGTGCTCCTCCTCCCTTGCTCCTGGAACACGGGGTCCTTGACGATCGTCGCCCACGTCGTCCCGTGGCGCTCGTACCCGGCGCGCAGCGCGCGGTCCTCCGCCTCGGTGAAGGGGCGCCGCCGCTTGGAGCGCGTCTTCTCGAAGAGCGAGGTGCCGTCGGCGAAGGTGGAGCGGATCTTGGAGGAGAGGTGTGTGCGTGCGTTCGGGTAGTGCTTTTTGTAGGCGTCCGGGAAGTAGGTGCGGAATCTGTGGAGTTGTGGTTGAATGTAGGGAGGATGTAGGGAGTGGGATTAGTTAGAGGAAGAACACAGGATTGTAGAATAAATGAATAAATGCGTGCCTGTCTTTGAGATCGACCGCTGAGCGATCAAGGAACGTAAACTCCGGGTCCTGCAAGATAGTCTTCCAGTTGCCGACGCCATGCTGCACATTCAATACAATAACATTAGCATTAGCATTGAACACAATCCCACACAGAAAAAGCATATCATATGAGACCCACCTTATTGCACCCGTCGACGAGCATCTGCGTCTCCTCCGACGACCACTTCTTGCGGGGCTTCTTCTCAGCTGAGAGCGGGCCGTGCGCATGCGCCGCAGCAGCAGCGGCTGTGGCGGAGTCGTCGCTGTTCTGCGAGGTGTCGATTTTGCGCATCTTGCCCTTCTTCTCCGGGCGCGTGTCGACTGGGGGTGTCGTCGATGGTTCTGTTGTTGTTGTTGTCGAAGGGGAGGTCGAAGACGTTGTCAAAGTCAAAGGTGAAGCTGAAGTTGTTGTTGTTGTTGTTGTTGCTGCCGCCGTCGTCGCAGCACCGTCGTCTGAAGTCTGCAGCTGCAAGCCCATCTCGTCCCTGAAACTCCACGGCTTCACGATCCTGGGCGACGAAGGGGAGGCAAGCGACACCCGGCGGTGCTTCAGCGCCGTCGCATGGGCCGCGGACGCAGGGGACACGGGGAACGGCGCCTTGAACGAGAACGTCGACGACGACGGCAGCCCCGGGCTCGCACCCGCCCCCGCCCCCGCCCCCGAATTCGCACTCGCACTCGCACCTGACTGCGGTCTCACCCCTGCCGCCGCCGTGCTTGGTGGATTATAACCCGTCGCCATAGCTCAAACAAACTGACGAGCCTGCACGGCGGGATGACGAATAGTGTCCCTGAAAAAGACAAACGGCGCTATGCTCGCTCTAGTCTGGTGTGGTCTGGTGGTCTGGTGTCCAGTGAATGAATGGAGCCCAAGAACAAGACCAAGATCCGATATGAAAAGCGTATGGAATGAATGAATGGAACGGAAGAAGAAGGGGATGTTTCTGATAGGAATGAAGAAACAGAAAGCGGAAAAAAGAAAAAAAAAACGAGACCCCCAGTGACCCAAACAAGTTGAAGCAGGGGCCGCCTCGTTGCTGAGGCCAGGCTTGCCTCCTTGCGTGTGCGGGCGGTGCGTATGTGTGTTATTTCTGTTCTTCCTGGCCCTGGCAAGTGCTGCTGATTCAGACTGACTGTTGTGCTTGTGCTTGTGCTTGAAATAGCCGAGTGTGTGTCTGCGTCCACGTTCGCGCCGCAGCTGTGTGTTGGGAATCAACAGAGGACCGAGGGAGAGATTGATTTTGAGGGTAGGCACGTTGTAGTGGTAGTCGTCTGAGAAGGAGAGAACTCCCTTCCTTACTCGGCGACCACGCGACAATACAGTAATCTCCATCAGTCCAAGCTTTGATCATGAGTGCCCCAACAACTTTAACTTAGCTCTTAGACTGTTACAATGACTGGTAGCACAGAATACAAAGTACAACCAAAAGTCCCTCTAACTGCCTATTCTGTTCTGTCAGCTGCAAAAATAGGGGACATGCACTCCCACAAACATGCGTAGGACGGAGGTTATCGGCTATTTGCAAGGGCGTGGTACGGGCAAAGGAGGCATTTCAGGGAAACAACGACGAGTCGTGCGATCCCGAATCAGCACATTCGCAACCGAATGGGACATCCAGTGCGAGTCTTCACCTGTTCACCGAATATTCTCATGTTCTCATGGACATGGGCATTCTGAATCAGAGAAACGGAAGCATCTAGTTTATATCACAGGCGAGCCCAGATCTCGTTAACCCCTGGACGAGCAGCAGTCTTCTCCATCGAACCGCAACTTGCCAAAGAAGAATAAAACAATACATTATGTACACGCACGTCGCCTCACTGCTCACTACCCGCTGCACGCAAAAACAAAAGAAGAAGAAATTTGTAATTACAACCTACGAATTACGCCGCCTGTCCAAGCACCTCCGGCGCAATCCGCCCCTCGACATTATTCAGCCTATCGACCCACTCCCCAATCCTATTCGCAAGACCCCCAATCTGCTCGCGCGACAGCACGCGCGGCTGCACCCAGGTGACGAGCACTTTCTGGTCCACTTCGTCGATGGATCCTTTGATGAGTTTCAAACTAAAAAAATAAAAATAAAAATCCCGATTGTAAAGAACCGAAGACAGAAGACAGAGAATAGGGAAAATGATAGGGAAAGGGACAAAGAACCCACCTCAACGCCTTCATAACCAAAAACTCCACCGCCTCAATGTCCAAATGCGTCTCCTCCGCAATCGTCTGGAACGACATCGTCCGATTATTGCCCTGCCTCCTGAACGCAGACTCGATCAGCGCCATCAGGCAGATCTTCTGTCGGAGGAACCGTTCGTTCTCTTTCAGGTCGGCCTTTTTTTGGTGAAAAAATTATGATTATTATTTGTAATAAAGCGATGGATGGGGAGAGCCTCACCTCGCTGCTGAAAAGCGGGACGAGCGCCTCGTACTTGCCGATGCTGCCCTCGTTGAATGTATACAGCAGTTTCCTGAGCCACGCGTGTTTCGAGCCCTCTAGTGCATCCAAAATCGGGTGCTGCAGCTAACCAACCAAACAAAAACAAAAAGCAGTCAGTAACCTAATTCCCTTGTGCGTGTATGCGTGTATGCGCGAAAACGCAAAAACACAAGTACAAAGTAAGAGACCAACGCACCAACTCTCCGAAATTATGAATCGTGTCCGCAAGCAACGCCGCCAAGCTCAGATGATGCGCCCTCTCCCTCCGCTCGTCGGCCGACATATCCTTCTCCAGATCCACACAGGCAAGGTAAAGCAGCGAATTCTTGTAAAACGCCGCATAGTCTTTTTTCGTCTACAATCCAAATCGAAATCCAATCCGCAATCAATCAAATCAATCAGTCAGCACATAACCCCACAACACCACCACAAACGAAGACACGAAGACCCACCTTCCAATAATCCGCCGCGACCCTATAATACGCCGCATTCACGCCGTTCTCGACGCTGTCCAGCGCCTCCATGAGCGCGCCCGCCGCGTCGATGTCCTTCTTCGCCGCCTGCTGGTCGTTGAACAGCAGCTTCACCTGCGCGATCGCCGTGAGCAGGATGACGTGCGCCTCGGGCGCCGTGGCGCCGTCGATGCGCGCGAGCAGCGAGCTTAGGAATGTAGCGTTTTTGGGTTCTGTGTGTATCGTATCCGTACGTCATAGCCACAACCACAACCGCCATTACCATTACCATTACGGACACAACACAAGAGGAAGGGGAAGGGGAAGAACGCATAGATGAAGATATCAGTTATCGTTTGTATGCGATATTGATTATGGATGCACTGTAATGCTCACGTTCGATGGCCCGAGCGACTTTGACGCCCATCTCCGCGAGGCGCAGCTGGTTGATCTTGCCCTCAAAGTCCCTTACGAACAGCTCGAACACGCGCTCCCTGAAGCCCTGCGACAGCGGGTGGTCGAAGAACTCGAACAGCTTCGATGTGAGCTGATGCCATAGTCTACACGGTGATACATCGGACATCAGTCATCCACTCGACAATCGAGAATCCAGGACATAATCCAGAAAAGAGAAGACGAAGGACGGGGGACGGGGGATAAGGTAGAGAAAGCGCACGTACTTGCGGGTGTATAGCGTTTTGAAGGACTCGAAGAACGGGTGCAGCTCCGCCGGCGTGTGCGCGAGCGCTCCCGCGATGAAGTCGTCCAGCACAAGCTTCGGTGGTGTGGGCTGCGCCATTATTCCAGACAGAAGTTCCAAAGTTCCAAAGTCAATAGAGTTTTGAGATGAGCGAGGATTCCAGAGAAGAGGCACAATAGAAGAGGTTCAATGAAAGAGCAAAAGAGGAGAATAGATCAGAGAAAAGGGGGGGAGAGAGGAGAGGAAAGCGGAAGTGAAGAATGAAGAGTGAGATTACCGAGTAATTGGGATATCCCTGTCGAGCGAGGACAAGACGCGTCGCCCTAAATGTGTGCGTGTTTGGCTTGCACGTGAAGATCAAGCGGCGCCAAATACGTGCGTCCAAAGGTCAAACCATGATCAACCGATTAGAACTCTCGTTCGACCAAAATTACGCCGCCACATTTATTATCTATGTACCTCGAGGACGTTCACCTCCCACCCCATGTACAGCCCCATAGCCCATCCAAATGTAGTCGCAGCACCTCCACATGGCTACAGCACTCCCACCTTCAGAGCCTCGCTTCAGGCATACATCACCCTCCGCTATACGCTGCCATTCCAACGCTGCCGCTGTTTCCGCCTACTTGAATATACCGACTGTCTTATAGAACTTATAGAACATGATGTCTACAACTAACATCATCCTCTCGACGCCGCACAACTACGACCTTCAAGGTCTGGCCGAAACGACCCGGCAGACCTTAGAGCTCCTCAAACCATGGACGCTGCTCGCCCCATCCCCGTTCGTTCTCTCACTCTCACTCCATAACATTCCCAACCTCTAACCTCTCAAAAAAAAAATCCAGCTCCAACCCCCTGGTCAGCGAAATCGTCTCCAAAGCCGCCAAATATGTCGCCGCCGTGCAAATGGGCGTGTCCGCCGCATACAGCGGCTTCACCGTGACCGAAGGAGTCCTCTTCCTCGCGAGCGCACTGCCGATCGAGGACCAGGACGATCTGCAGCAGTACCTCGTCGGCATGATGGACCTCGCCCGCGAAGCGCGCGAGAACGCGAACAATGCGTTCCAGACGTTCCGCAATGTCCGCACTGAGATCATCGAGGTGAGTTGTCTTGACTTGGCCGGCCTTCAAAATAAAGGCTTCGGACTGCGCTCAGTGGTGTTTACTTACGACATAACATTTACTATCTAGCCGATATCAAAATTGACGGAACAGCTCAAAGCCTCGCAGCAGCCCGGCGGGCAAAGCCATAGCACGTCCGACTTCCCAAAGTATGACAAGGCCGAGCTCGACGTCCTCGTCAAATTCAGCGAGTACCTCTCCAACTATGCGAACTGGTGGGACTGGATCAAAGTCGAGATGGACTCTTCTCCCTCTACGAAAGACCTGCCTGTGGCGTTCCAGCTGGACAGCCTGACGGATCTGGAGGCCGTCAAGCGATGGAGGCATCTTAGGTCGCAGTATACTGCGTACGTCCAGATGGTATGTAGTTTATTTCCCCCTCCTATGGAGACAGTGTTTCTAATAGACGATGTCTTTTTTTACCTTCAAGATCGGCGAGTTGGAAGAAGCCGACCCAGAGTTTTTTAATCGCGCTCCTTTTCCAAGCAGTAAGTAGGGGTTAAAATTCATCAAACAATGCTGTCGTTTTAACAAGTCCGCCCGCCTCTTTTACAGCCCCAACAACAACAACAACTGCTGCCGCTACCGGCTCCTATACAGACGCACAAAAAACTTCTTCCCTATACACGGCCTACACGATTTCTGCGCCCGTCACTAATGGCCGCACCGCCACCAACTCTCCGCGATCAAAGCCCAAAAGCGATGGCGAGAAAGAGAGAGAGAGAGGCAGCGCTTCGACACCGCGTAAATATAAACTGGTCGGGAAAACGAAGAGTCTCAGCATCAGCTTCCTCCAATACTTCATCAAAACCGTCAACGATCTGCCCAAGCGAATCGGGCCAAGGATCATGCGTGGCACCCGCCGGTCGCTCCGCTACAAGGGCAGTACGCGAAAAAAGCAAGTAAAAGAGACATGCCGCATGGAGTGCCCGCCCCGGGGCCCTGTAAACTCAGATGAGCAGTGTACGACGTCTTTTCGTGCTGCCCTTTCGACTAGTCCTGAGTTTTTCTGTTGAACAAGCCGCTTCCTTGTACACCGAGTCCTTCTGATGCTCTTAGTAAAGCTATTCCAGTCGTGAATATTTGAATGCCAATTAAATGGTCGCAGTAATCTCCACGCTTGATCGGCACTTCATCCTAGTCCCTATACTACGCACCGCGTAGCTACTACCACAAGGACGAACCGGCCTCCCATTGTACATTCAGTGACATCTACATATTTCATTTACTATTTCTCCCTATTACTGTGTATTTCTAGAAACATGCTCAAGCTCAGTTGAACCCTCATCCAAATGTATTGGCCTGACATCAAGTTGCAATTGTGTTTCTATCAGAACGCGAGATGGAGCTTGGGAGAGGAGAGAGGAGAGGAAAGCGATGAATGATTATGAGCACCGAACGCGTCGCCTAAATGTGTGCGTGTTTGGCTTGCACGTGAGATCAAGCGGCGCCAAATACTTTTTGATCTGGTCAGTCACCCCGATTTGGGTGTTAATTTTGACTGGTTTTCAAATTGGGGTGTTAATTTTGACAGCTTCTCAATTAGGGTGTTAAATTGTGGCTATCGGTTCTGATTGGTTCTGACTGAGTCCAACTGGTTCCAACTGGTTCTGACCAGTACCTGTGGGGCACTGTAAAGTACTGTCACTGTGCTACACAAGAGATTACCCCACAGACAGAATATATTGGCAATTGAATCTTGTGTACAACTTAGCACATGACAGTCTACTAGATCTGATCATAAAACTTGTGATTTGCAATGCAGCTGACATGAGTAAGGGATCACCCAGTCAGCAATTGCCACCTGATACTAGAGGTAACTTGCCTCATGATAAGAGCACCTTAGATAGCACATGGCCCATTTTCTTCCTTTTCCCTTAGTCTCTTTCAATTATCATAAGCCAAAGTATCTATTTAATCTATAAAAACAGCTCTGTATCTTAGAATAGAAATCAAGTGATCTACACCCCAGATTTGATATCAGAATTTACTCTGAATAAGAATTCCAGTGTTAATACTTTGCAGCCCAGTGATTTGTGTGATAAGAATTTGAACACTACAGTTCACCTTAAGCAATTAGGCATTACCTGGTTTCATGAGTGATCACCATTGTCATACTCATGGTCAAAAAAAGTGACCAGATACTATGTCTGACTATGTTTGACCACAATGGTAATTTCAAATTTCCTAATTTTTGGTGGGTGCCAAGATAATATGGAATATAGTCAATTCCCAAAATTTTCTAATATTTGGATGAAATCTGATTGAGAAATATGGCTATTACTCTTTTTCTGCATGAGGGGAAATCTTCAGATATTTTATTTAAGACCTAAAAATTTTACAGGACCTAGAGGAAATTACTTTAAGTACAGAACAACTTGAATCATGTTTATAAATTTTCATGTTGAGGAAATATGAGCCAAGGAACATGTCAAATATTGTGAGAAAATAACATTTATGACCATAGACACCACACTTTTGGCTTGTGTATCTCATTGAGAAATGATGATATAAATATAATTTAAGTTGTCCCTTCATTCTAATATATATGTCTATGTCTTCCAAAAAGAAGAGACCTCAAAAAAAAAATCTTACAAATTTCCCTCTTCTGCAGAAGGGAAAATAGTCAAATTTCTTGGTCAACCTCTATCCAAATATTATAAAATTTTAGGAATATACTATGTTCTATGTTGTCCTTTCACCCTCCAAAAATGAAAAGAATTTAACATACTGTTCTGGTTGAATGTGGCATAATGTGGTGTCCGGTCACTTTTTTTGGCCATGAGTATTCAATGTCAGGTCTATTAGACTTGATAAACAGGATTTTATAATCCATCCATGGACTGCTCTGGGGATTGTTAAATACAGATTGAAACTCTATATGGCTAGTGATTGCTTATAGTAACTAGAGGTGACTGTCAGAGAAATCTGACTGTTCAGGATATTGCCTGTAGTTAGACTGCTCTGGGGATTGTTAAATACAGGTGGAAACTCTATAAGACTAGTAATTGCTCATAGTAACCAGAGACAACTGTCAGAGAAATCTGACTGCTCAGAACATTGCCTATAGTAACTAAGGACTGTGAACTAGTGCAACCAGTTGCTTATAGAAACTAAGAATCTACTATGCTATAATATGGATGATTGCTTATAGTGTTTTATATTTTGAGTTTTGGATTTTATAAAGAGATCTGTTAAATGTCCTGTGTACACTTGCCCCCAAAAGTGATTTTATTTGATTAATAATATGATCACCCTTTTTCAATAAGAGCAATCTTCCATTCTCACTTAAAAGATCACTCCAGCAGTATCTTGCAAAAGTTAATGAGTTGTAAACTTACTCTCCTAGATCAAACTGATTAATAAATATTTGATTAGGTGTTGTGTATTGGGCAATTGCAAAGACACCCTGCACTAAATATCTCAGCAGGTTTGATTATGAGCTGGAAAGAACAGAAAAGTGCCTTAAATAACATATCAGAGCTCTTCATCTGTGACTTCTGGGAGCCAGAACATGAGGATGACAAAAGCTGTAGCACCTATCCAGAAGAGCTCATAGATAGGCCATTTCCAGTTCTTGTTTTGGGCTGCAAAACCACCAATTGTAGAACCCAGGATGGCTGTAGTGTGGAGTAAACACTCATTTTAATAAGTTGAAGGCAATTGACTTACATCCATATAGAGCAGTTAATCTCCAAGCTATAAGCACATAGGGGAACTCATAGAAGTGCCTCCAGTTACAAGAGCAGGTGAACCAAAGAACCCAGAAAAAAATTGCATGACAAGTAAAGTTTGGATATTTCATGCATATATTATAGCAAGTTGGAGCAGCACAAAAATCAACAAGGTCATTATATACACTGGAGTTTGGTGTATGGAAGGCACTTCCAATAAAGAGCTGAATATTAAAGGACCCACTTCATATCCAATGATATAGAGCAATAGACTATGAATGCTTTATGTTGTTTTTTAAACTATTCTCCTTGAATATTAAAAGTTATTCTTCTTCTTGGAGATTAGGAGATTCTAATATTAGGGTTGCTCATGGCAGAGTTTTTTGGTTTGTTTTTCACTTGTTTTTTGGTTTCATTTTCCAAAGAAAAACAAGATCAAAAACAAATCAAAAATGACCTGAAAAAGCAAAAGTCCTGGTGTAGCACTTTTTCTGAACCATTATTTTTTCTGTTGTTTTAGCATCTCTTTTTTCAGATAGTATTTCAATCTCTGACCTAAATCTCACCCACCACATTGACTGTCTGCACTCTTTCCATCACCCACCACTACCTCTGCTCATCATCTTGCTCCAGCCCCACATTGTTATTGTCAAGGCCACATAATGATGACAACCACAATATATTTCAACTGGGCTCAGGGCTTTGTGTCCCTCACCTCAGCACCCTAGAACAAAAGCAAGATAGTCTATTGACAGTGTAAATGATGCCTATAACCTCCACTTAGACACATTGTGTTGAGCTTAGGGAGAGGGGAATTCTACACCCCAGTGAGTGTGTGCTAGCTCTACAGCTCAACCCAACACTGACATCATGTCCAATATTGCTATTGCCCTTCACAGCTGTTTGACCACTGTGGCTGCTTTCTGCATATATGTAGTCAGCAGGATGTGGCCATGCAATTGGCCACAGGACCTGCTTAACCCACTCACAGCCTCTATAGTCAGTGGCCAGGCTGACACTACAAGCCAGACCTCTCTGCTGACACTACACTTTCCACTTTCTCTACCTCTTGAATATCTTATACATGCCATAGTTTTTAGATAATTTACTTGACTTTGTTGTTGTATTTACTAGACATTTAATATACTGTTTTATGACTTACCTGGAGTGGCCTTCAATAAACAAACACTCTAAAACTCAATCTCAGAGGATTGGGAGTGTATGACACTTAGTTCAGCATAGCAAAATATATCTTTACTTAGTTTTCTGGGGTAAAAAGTCTCAATGCAGCAGAGTTTAATGGAAGCTGCAGAGCCAAATAGGAGAAAAACAGCTTCTGGTTTGTTTTTCATCTGTTTTTTTTTTTTTTTTGAAATTTCCTGGAGTGGACACTCATAGTAGCTCTTTTTCAGTTGTTTTTGGGTTTGTTTTTTGTTTGTTTTTACTGCCAACTTGAAAATGTTGGCTGTAAAAATGAATGAAAACAAACCAAAAAACAGCCCAAAAAATGGTATTGTAAGTGTCTCTATTGATTCAGTCTAGTTTTGTGATTCATCCTGGAAGTGCAGTTGGAAAGGTTGGGATAAAGGCTTTGGTCTTTGTGGCAATTGTTTGAAACCCTCTGATATATTTTTTACTACTGGCATTACATTCTCTGAGATGGAGACATACTATGCAGATTTCATCCTTCCTGACTTGAGAGGCAGCACAAAAGCCTCAAAAGCCCTTATCCAGTCCATAGCTTATGCCTATTCCAGATGCATGAACTAACCCATGGCATCTGGAAGACCTCTTTTATGCCTTTCGGGGCAAAGTCTTTACTGCCATGTTTGACAATAACAAAAATAAGCTTTTATGTTCTTCCTAATATACTATATACAGATCCCCAGCATATTTGAATGTGGATCCTCACAGTGTGGATTTATCTCTTCAAACCAAGTTTGGCACCTCCAGAGATAGGTGTCACAATTTTATCTTCATCACTATACACTTTAAGATGTGAAGGTCAACATTTGACTTGTTGAAACTCAACAATTTTCCCACACAGTTTTGATCAATAGCCCACATTACAGATACACTATGGAGGACCTTTTGGGTTTGGTGAAATAAAATGCCCACCACTTGTAGAGCTTGCTCTAGAATGGAATTCAGTGTGGACTGTTCAACCATATGGATCAGGCCAAGTTAGATCTTGAGGAGGACATCAGCCTGGTCTTTTCTGAACCATCATACACAAGTGATAAGTACATCCTCATTGCTGCTGTTGGAGAATGGTTTTGTTTTAAGTTTGTAAGCCAGGATTCATATGAAGCCATGGATTTACTAAGGGACCTAGAAACAACAGTTGCTCAAGCCAAAGCCTCAACTGAACCAGTTGGAGAAGGTCCTGATTTCAAATGTTATAAAAATATCAGCAGCAAAAACCAAATGGGAGTATGCTATGAGAATGCCAATGATGGTATGTCCCACAAAGGCTACTGGTTGAAATACATTCTTTTTGGTACAGATGTTGCCAGACAAAGTTTTTATCTTATCAACTGAGAAGTGGAGAAAATAAAGAATACTTTATTTGTGACTTCTGTGGGAGAAATCAATGATCCACAGGCACATCATTTGACTTCAATATATAATCATTAGTAACTTTTAAACTTGCCTTACACTTAGACTGAGGACAAGATGGGGCCTGAGCCTGAGCAACAAACAACCAACAATGGATATGATACAGACGAGTTGGACTGTATTTCAGATGTTGATATCTTTCTAGGCACAGCATAAATAGTAATATCCATTCTCAAGAAACAATTTTCTGCCTAACCTCACATTATTCAATGATAATAAAGCTTTAACAAGCACTGTCTGGTCAACTTTGTTGATGGATCCTTTGATCAGTTTCAAGTTATTTTGTTGTAAAAAAAAAAAAAAATCACAGTGTATTAGTGCTCTAAGTCCCAGTGTTTATTTATTCATAAAAAAGAAGAGTGAAAACACCCACCTCAACAGCTTCATAACCAAAAACACCACTATCTCAATGTCCAAATGCATCTCCTCTGCAATCATCTGGAATGACATTGTCTTATTATTGCCATCTCCTGAACACAGACTCAATTAATGCTATCAGGCAGATCTTTTGTCTGAGGAAGTGTTTGTTCTCTTTCAGGTTGCTTTTTTTCTGTGAAAGAATTATTATTATTTGTCAGAGTTTCTTTTATTTACTTCTATTTTCATCTCATGATTATCTTTTATCTTTTATCTTATCATTTATCATTTATCACGTCTTTTATCCATTTATCATGTCTTTTATCTTTTTTGATATCTTGATTATTCCAGAAGCTTCCATCACCACTCTTTTCTATTACTCATCATAATCCTTCTTATTACTCATCATGGAATCTTACTTAGTAAATCACCTTTAGAGTAGTATAAGTACTGCATGTTTTGTAGATAGATCCCCAGCTTCAATCTTTTAGGATTTCCACTATCATTGGTGTGAACCTTCAGATCATTGATTCCTCATAAGTCTATTCTCTTCTCTCTCCTCATCCTCTGCTCTTACTCTCTTGCTTGTTTTTGTTGATGGCCTTGTCACACTGATTTTAGTGTTGCCCTGACAGAAGATTGAAGCTTCCTTTGACAACTCCACCACCATCCATCACCAACTATTTATTATCTATCATCTTATATTCTTTCTCCACCTTTTCCCACTCTATCCACCTTCACCAATATCCCTTCACCAATCACCCACCACTCTATTCCATCATTTATTCTACTCTCCAGTGTGTGCTGTGTGTGAACTTAGTAGATAGGGATACCAATTGTTGGGGCATTTTCTTCCTGAGAGGATTTGCTTTTAGTCTACCAGAAAAATACCAGGTAGTCAGTCCTGTGATTCTGGGGTTAAAGTCTAGACAAGAAAGGACAACTGGGTATCCAGTAGTTTAAATCTTTTTTAAATACTTAGTTTAGTTTCAAGGGCACTTTTTGTAGATAACTTTCTCCCACACACACATCTGGAAGAGCCTTTATTATGGGTTCACCCAACACCACTTCACTGCCACTATCTACTCCTGCTTAGCCCTCTTGTGAGGAGCTCCAGCAGCAGATTGCCATGCTTCAGCAGCAGATTGCTATGCTTCAGCAGCAGCTTGCCTCGCTCCAAAGTTTTTTTACCACCACCACCTCTTCTAACAAATGATCAACAACCTCCACTCTCACCTGCACCTGCTGCTGAGCCTCTGCATTCTGGAGCCTTTTCATTCTATGGCCTCTGCCTCTCCCAAAGTTTCCAAGTCCTCTTTTTTTGATACTCCTCCCCCAGTCATTATCAAGGTTGCCCCACCTGAGCCCTATGATGGTACACTCAGTAAAGCAGAGACCTTCCTCAGTCAACTTCTATTATATTTTCATGGAAGAGGGATCACTGATGATCTTAGCAGAGTTGTACATGCTCTCTCCTTCATGAAAGAAGGTACTGCTGGTTAATGGGCTAAAGTGCAAACCTTGAGAATGGAGGATCAGGACAGAGATGCAATTCAGTGGAAAATTTTTCTGGATGCATTTAGGACAGCCTTTGGAGACCCAAACCCTGCAGCCACAGCTAGACACAAAATGAGTCAGCTCAAGCAAGCCAACCATACAGCTGATGAATATGTGGTTAGCTTCAAGGAATTAGAAGTGGACACAAAGTACAATGATGCTGCTTTGGTGGAATTTTTTCAAAAGGGACTCAACTCATCTCTGGTGGATAAGATTTATTGTCTACCACAGATGCCTGTCTCTTTGGAGGACTGGATTTCTTGGGCTACTAAGCTGGATAGACAATGGAGACAGAGAGAAGTTATTAAAAAATCACTCTCTCCATTCTCTAGGCCAGTCGATTAATCACCAGCACCCAAGCCTTTCCAAGCTAGCCCTTTTAATTCCTCCTCCACTTCCACCCAAGGCACTTTAAGCAATCTGCGGATTCATGCAAGGCAACAAGATATAGTCCCCATAGAGGTTGATTCAGGTTGGAGGTCTGTCAGGCCTTTAATATGCTTCAAATGCAGAAAGCTTGGTCATAATGCTGTTAACTGCAGGTCCACTGTCAACATAAATTCAATGGACCATGAAGCCCTGAAAGCCTTCTACAGGGAGGAGATTCTGAAGGAAAAAGAAGAACAGGAAAAGAAGGAGGATAAGCCACAAAAGGATTTTTAGAGGCTCCATTGGTGAAAGACATGTCCCAATGGAAGAATAAATTTTCTGTATTAGAAATTGAAAATGATAATCACAACTCATTCAATTCTGATACTGAAAGTCAACTCATGTCTTCTGAAAATTCTTTAGATCCTTCTTCCCCTTCTATTCCTGATAAAATATATATCTTGAATCACAGGCCTAAAACATTTACCCATCTCTAAGTCATTTTGAAAACAGTGGATACAGGAAAAAGACTTAGTGTGGATGTTTTGCTGGACTTTGGGGCTACAGGTCTTTTTCTGGACACCAGGTTTGTTAAATACCATAATCTCAATATAAGAAAACTTCCTAGAGATATTCCAGTCTACAATGTTCATGGTACTCTCAACAAGAGTGGCTCTATTCATGAGGAAGTGGACTTGGTTATGGTATACAAAAACCACACAGAAAAGGCTACCTTTGCTGTTTGTGACTTGGGAGATAAAACTGCAATTATTGGACACACTTGGCTTTATCTACACAATCCTGATGTTGACTGGAAAACAGGGGATGTTCAATTCATTAGATGTCCTCCTGATTGTCACATGGAAGTCAAGAGAGCCAGAAGGAAAAGGCAAAAAATAGCTGCAATTCACAGAAGACAACTGCCTGAATTTCATGAAGAAGGAGATGATTTAATTGAAGATGCTCCTGATTCTGAATTAGGGCCTGAGGATAGAATATTTATATCATATCTTCATCCTCAAAAGCAGTCTATTAATGCCACTTCTACTGTGTCCCAAAAATTAGCAGAAGAATCTCATCAGCAGGATGACTCCCCAAAGAAGACTTTTGAAGAATCAGTCCCTAAACATTATCATCAATTTAAAGGGGTTTTTTCTAAAGAGTCTTTTGATAGGCTACCAGATAGAAAGCCTTGGGATCATGCTATTGAGCTGAAGCCTGGTTCTGAACCTTTTAGATCAAAGATTTATCCTCTATCACCAAATGAGCAAAAAGAACTGGATACTTTTTTAGAGGAAAATATGAAGTCTGATAGAATTAGACCTTCTAAGTCACCTATGGCATCTCCTGTTTTCTTTGTCAAAAAGAAGAATGGCACTCTTAGGCTAGTACAGGACTATAGAAAACTGAATGACATGACCAATGAAAATTCATATCCTTTGCCTTTAATTTCTGACATTATCAGTAAACTCAGTAAAGCTAAATACTTCACCAAACTAGATGTTAGGTGGGGGTTTAACAATGTCAGAGTTAAGCAAGGAGATGAGTGGAAAGCAGCCTTCAGAACCAATAGAGGGCTGTATGAACCACTAGTCATGTTTTTTGGTTTGACCAATAGTCCTGCTACTTTCCAAACTATGATGAATGACATCTTTATTGAGCTCATAGATGGGAATGTTGTTATTGTCTATATGGATGACATTCTTATTTTTACTGAGACTCTTGATCATCATAGGGAGGTAGTCAAAAAGGTCCTGGAAATTCTGCAGAGAAATAAACTCTACCTAAAAGCTGAAAAATGTGAATTTGAAAAGGAAAAGATTGAATATCTTGGACTTATCATTTCACAAGGCAAGATTGAAATGGATCCTGTCAAGGTAGAGGGAGTTTCTAAATGGCCTGAACCTGAAAATGTCAAGGATGTTCAGTCATTCTTGAGATTTGTAAACTTCTATAGAAGGTTCATCCAGGACTTTGCAGACATAGCCAAGCCACTTCATGAATTGACAAAGAAAGGGACAGTCTGGAGATGGGCTCCAAAACAACAGGAAGCATTTGACCAATTAAAGGGAAAAGTTACTTCTTCCCCCATCTTGATTTTTCCTGATGACAACAAGCCATATAAAGTGGAAGCAGATAGCTCAGATTATGCTACTGGAGCAGTCTTGTCTCAGGAAGGATCAGATGGAAAATGGCATCCTGTTGCTTTATGTTCAAAAGCCTATCTGAGGTAGAAAGGAATTATGAAATCCATGACAAAGAGATGTTGGCTATTATCAGAGCACTTGATGAATGGAGACATTATCTTGAAGGAACTAAACATTCCTTTGAGATTTGGACAGATCACAAAAATCTAGAGTACTTTATGGTTGCCCAGAAACTCAGTAAGAGGCAAGCCAGATGGTCACTCTTCCTGTCCAGATTTGATTTTACTCTTCATCATAGGCCTGGTAAAAGTTCACTCAAGCCAGATGCTCTGTCTAGAAGATCAGATCATAAAAAAGGGAGTGATGATAATGAGAATATTGTCCTCCTTAAACCTGACTACTTCAAAATCCAGGCTCTTAAACAGGGCCAGGTCCTTTTCACTGGTGTAGAAAATGATCTGCTCAAGAAAATTAGAGAATCTAAAGATCTTGATGAGCAGGTGGTTAAGGCAGTTGAAGAGTTGAAGAAATCTTCCACCAAGAAGATTGATGGACAGGAATGGTCTGAAGAACAGGGTCTTATATTGTTCAGAGACAAGGTGTATGTTCCCAAAGACAAAGACCTTAGAAGGAAAATTGTAGAACTGCATCATGACATCTATATTACTGGGCATCCAGGAAAATGGAAGACTATAGAGCTGGTATCTAGAAATTATTGGTGGCCAGGAATGTCTCATTATATTGCAGCATACACCAGAAGCTGTGATAGATGTAACAGAATCAAAAAATTTTCTGCAAAACCTGTTGGCCAGCTTATTTCTACCCAAATTCCTGCTGATGTCTGGCAACACATCTCTGTAGACTTTACCACTGGATTTCCAGAATGCCAAGGCTATAATGCCCTCATGATTGTTGTAGACAGACTTAGCAAAATGATCCACATTATTGCCACCACAGATCAAATCACATCTGAAGGCACTGCTAAGCTGTACAGAGATTATGTCTGGAAGCTTTGTTAAAAACATGGAAGAAGCCAAAAAGAAAGCAGTATCTGCACTCAAGAAAGCTGCTAATGATATGGCTAAATTCCATGATAGAAACAGAGGAACAGCTGTTTAATACAAGATTGGGGATTTAGTTTAGCTTGATGGAAAGGATCTCAAGACTGAGAGGCCTTCTAAAAAGCTAGACAACAGGAGATATGGATCTTATAAAGTCACTAAGATCATTGGCCCAAATGCTTATGAACTTAAGCTACCTTCTAGCATAAAGATCTATCCAGTGTTTAACACTGTGAAACTCCTACCTTATCATCCTGATACCATTTCTGGAAAAAGACCTCCTTCTAGACTTTCTCCTGTTATTACTAGAGATAATCTAGAATGGGAAGTTGAAATCATTAAGGACAGTAGACTTTATAGAGGCAAGCTGCAGTATTTGGTCAAGTGGAAAGATTATCCAAATAAAGAAAGTACTTAAAATTCCATACTAGACATCCAGCTGCACCTAGAAGGATTTCTGCCCTTACTTTTGATAGACTTTCTTTCATGCCTTTTGAAAATTTTACTATTCCTATTCCACCTTTAAAATCTTCCAAACTAGACCATAGTTAAGCACAGTTGTTGGGAGAGGAGGGTGATGTTGGAGTTTCATTTTGTCAAACAACATGGGAACCAAAGCAGAAACAAAATACTTGACACATCATGACTTTTAAAAGACAACCACCTCATTGCTGCCAAACCCAATCAACAATGCCTCATCTATTCTCTATCAAACACATCAAATACACTTTATTTTCATTCTCTGCATCCCAAAACACCTCTCTTGTCACATCTGAACCCTCTAACACACAAGATGACCTTCAAGAAGTGCTCAAAAAACTTGAAGCCAATCTTGCAAAATCCATGCAGCTAGAAAAACAGGCACATGATGAAGAGAAAAGAACAGCTCTCAAATGGGCACAGGAACAGAGTGAAGGTTATCAACTGTGAATCAAGGAGACAAAGAAAAAAATCTCACCAAGCCTGACAATGAAAGTGATATGAAAAGCCAAATCTCTTCACTTTTAAACATCTATCAATTTCAACATCATCACTTTCATTTCAGTCCAATGCCTCCAGATATCAAGCACATTGTGGGGAATGTGTCTTGAAGAGGGGGTGATGTCAGGGTTTCTTTTATTTACTTCTATTTTCATCTCATGATTATCTTTTATCTTTTATCTTTTATCTTTTATCTTTTATCTTTTATCTTTTATCTTTTATCTTTTATCTTTTAT